>OFHS01000135.1:45557-58959 GCA_900245855.1 Calvadosia cruxmelitensis | reverse complement strand
AATGTGTGTTGTGTTTTACGAATAATGAAATGTGTTTTACGAATGCTGAAATGCGTTTTACGAATGTGTGTTGTGTTTTGTGGATGTGTATTGTGTTTTGTACCTATGGGCCACCGTAGTTCTTTCCTGTTGAAAATCTCCAAATCAAGACACTATCATCTTGTCTAAAATCCCACCGAGTCCAAAGATTCGTTGTGACTGCAGTTACTTAATTGTTGATCATTTATTTGTCTAATTTGGGCGATCACCTGAGATGCTCCGTATCTCTCAAAGGGTGTTAGTTCAGCAATGTTTCTTACTTATGTTCATTACTTTCATTCTGTGCCGAATGTTGACTTGCCTTTTGATTTTTGTATCAAACAGCATGGGAAGTGCAGATAAAGTCGACACATCTACATTCCGTAATGCCACGTGGCAATACATTCATCTCGTTCTTGGAATCTTGCATGATGATTATCATTACGATGCGGTACGTTGCGATTTGAAACTCAATACTCTTATCCTTTGTAGATTATGACTTAAGAGTAGCTTCTTACCATTACTTCTTGTGAGACTTTCCGATGTTCATGGCTCTGCTCTGTTCGCAGCAAAAACGTACTCTAATTGTCAAATCGTCATTTCTAGAATTTCTAGATAGACTTATCTCTCGACTGGCTTCATTTCAGTTTCAGTATCATTCAAACCCTGGAACATTTCGCACTCTGGAAGTTTGTGATTTTAATTTTTGCTCTCATTTGTATTTTTCAGGTCAACAAACTTTTCATTAAACCCTACAAGACATACATAAAAATGGTAGGCATAATATTTGGTTAATTCGAACATTAGGGATTGACAGTAGCAAACTAGAAGTAGTGCTACAGTGAAACTTGCTTAACCGTGGTCCTGCTATTGACGTATATACACCTTATCGAAACATTTTAAAAGTAGCAACATATAACCAATCAGATAGTTAGTCCCTGGCGATCAACCAATCAGCAATCGATAAAGCAACTTCCAGTCTTTATTAAACTAGTTTTATGAGCAGGACAAGGGTTAATATCCCACTCTCTGTGCAGAACAAAATGGGATATAAAACGAGCTGGGGTATTAATCGGACTTTGTTTGACCAGAATGTTTGTTTTCACTTGTTGTACCTTTTGCAAAAACAACTGCACTGCAACACTACTCCAATTACAAATTTCCACATGTTTGGAACAATTTTAAATTCAATTTTGATGTTCACATTTCAACAAAGTCATTTTTCTCAAAATTAAAAAAAAAGTTTCATCAAGACTACTTTGAAATTTGCACTGTAAAGAACTGCTATGTATGTACCTGACTGTTTTTTCCTTTTCCTGTTCTCCAGTCCTTTGTTATCTTTTCTATTCTCTTCAATAGCCATATAATTATATTAATTGTAATTTATTTTTGAATTATATATCCTCATTTTGTTGTTGTACTATTTCAACTTTTTTTATGACACTCTGTTAACTACTTCATTAATCTCCTGTTGTAAATGTACGGTGGTCTCCCAAATAAACAAGCATCGAGTGCTTACGGGATGACCATGATCATGTATATTCTTAATGCTGTGTTGTTTTCTTACTTTGTCCTACATGATAAAAAATAAACTATCTATCTATCATCTATCAATGACATTTCAGCAGGAGCAGGGAAGAACGTGCCAGTCAATAATGATTGATGGATATCAGCATTACTTGTAACCTTGTGAGTTGTGACTTCAACACAATCAACCACACTCTGGCCGACCAACAAGTGGTCCCTCAATGCAAAATGTGTACATATATTGTAAGACATCCTTAAAACGAAAATAAGCGAGTAGCATTGGAAAGTAAGGTAACTCTATAGTAGAAATTCGGCCAAACAGTAACAGAGCATTATTTTCGATATTCTAGGTTACTTGCTTTCCTCAACGTGTGATGCGTGCTGATTATGACAAGTTTGTTGAAGACTTTGAACACTCGGAGAAAGTGAGTGACTTATTGTTGAGCAGCGACTTCTTTTGAATGAGAACTGAATTACAGTCCATAATTATTAATTATTCTTTTTTTCGATTTCTAGGTTCATCTAAACATGCTAGCGCTGGAAGCCAAGACACAAGCTGAACTCCTATACGCTCTACGTGCAATAATGAGAGTTATGACTTGATTAGAGAGCTTATTATTTATTAAACCAATGGTCCACTCAGCTATAGCCTTCAAGGCCTCTGAGATGTGACCTGCCTTGTACTACAGTGCTTGAATAAGTCTATTGGCGTACCAAGTACTGTCCGAAGATTTTTTAAACTGAAAATCCCTACTGTCAATTAGAGTTGTAAGTTTTATAGTTCAAATGTGTGCATCCTGATTTGTACATGATTTTAACAACCAAGAATTGACACATGTGGTTCTGTTCTCGGACCGTTATTCTTTCAGCCTCTTTAAGAGGTCTTTCAGTAACTAATTATATACAATATGTACAAATATACAAAATCTAAATTCAAATTATACTTCCTATCAAAAATTAAATGACCAGTACAGTTGCCATGTACATTATAGACACCTGCCAACAATTTCTTTGTTTGGTATGTCCATGCGATAGAACCCTAACCGCGACAAGAGTTCTGAATCGAGACCACACTTGTCCGCCTCCAAGTACACAGCTGTTGAACCAACTGATTTTAAGACCGACAAAATCGAAGAGAAAGCTCTCTTGACCACGTCAGGTGTCTTTGCCCGTGAACTCAACACAAGCACTAGATGCGATGTTCCCAAAGGAAACCAGTCCGAGTAATCGAGAAGGGAGCACTTCATGCTATCCTCATTCACGTATTTCGTTCTCAACTCGGCCTGCCATTTATTTGTCACACATTCATAAAATGCCTTGTTGTCAGGTGCAGCAGCAGCAACTCCACAGATACCTTGGTCATCTTCTATGACAAACACTGTCGATGCACAGGATGAGAGGTACGGCCCCAAGTGCTTGTCTCCACTGAAATCGCATTCTAATGATGACGGTAATGAATCAGTTTCAAATACACCACACAATTCGTAGAGGTGTTTCTGTAAAGAGAACAACAGATTGCATGTAAGTTACGTTATCAACAGTTTGAACTCGCCATTAGTATAGCAGATAGCACAAGGGACACTATCATACCTTATCTGTAGCATCATATGGTCGAATCTTTATCGTTTGTGAACACGGGGTGTCTGGCGCATCCTGCAAGAACAAATAGCCGCCATTGAAGGGAAGACTTCGGTGTATCGCCACAGTGATTCCACCAAGAAACATGTTATGCCAGGCCTCCACAAAGTCGTCTTCAATGAAGTCGGTGATGCATTCCTTGGGGTAGATGGCAGGCTCTGACAAGCCATTGCATTCGGTTAAATCAGAAGGACTGCATGGGATATCTGAACGACACATCCATTGAACATGAGTATCCATTGTCAGAACTGCCTCCTTTGCATCCCATAAGTATGGATACAAGTCATAGATGATTGCTTCATTGGGGATCTTACTGAGCTTCACAAACACATTGTAGATGTCTTGACATGCCAACTGGAAGAAAGAGACTCTTTTTATCCATTCCGAGACCTGTTGGAAAAGTAGATGAAAGGTTGATCAACCTACTTGGAGTGGGTGTTCACAGTAACATAGTATTACATTACATAACAAAAACTCTGATCTGTTGAAGACAGGATAGTTTCGTCCTTACCTTATCCCGTGGCTCCAACATGTCAGCAAAGCTACTGAACTTGTGGTTGTCTTTCAGCCACTGGAAGTCATCTAGTAGCTTCTGTGCAGAGGTTCCATTGCAGTACGGAAGGTAAAAGAGGTCAACAAGAACCCTGATGTCACTTGCAAGCACTAGGTTTCGCTTCATTGAAGTTGTGGGGCCCTCTGGTACATAACCTGGAAAGAAAGAACAAAATTTGTTTAGATAAAAGTTGAAAGGTTACGAATTTAATCAAGATAAGAATTAGCCCATAAAATAGAAAAGACATTTCTCTAGCAGATCAATAAGCTAGTACATTAATAAATGCAAACAGCTACACGAAAAGAGCATTGCATGTCTCACCTTCACAGTCAATCCCATAACCATTTGACGTGCATACAACTTGGCCATCCGTTGTTGTTGATGACGTTACATTTCGCTTTGCATAGGATCGTCTTTCGGCAGACTTTTCACACCCAAATTCAAGTACCCAGTCTTCAATGGCAAGGTCAAGTGCTTGTTGGGGATCATAAGGACTTACAAACTGTTCGACCTCACCAGCGCTGAGTGGAGTGAGTTCTACATTCATAGAACAATCTGACGGGCAATCAATGCAATCCTCTGCCATAGTAACATCATCCAGGTCGTCAAAACTATCCACAGGATGAGATTGAAACTGCACAACGTCACTACTTGCTGTTATCTTGTAATTGGCCGAAGCAACCCTACACCATGTAGCTAGAGTATGGAGTGGGATGTAATTGGCCTCAAACTCGCAGTTTGGATTACTCAGAACGCCATCTAACAATGGGTAGAGCTCAATTGGACGTCCAGCATATGGACCGAGAAACACCCTGCGCTGATCATAATCGTTGGCATGAATGTTGTCCCAGATGATTGGTTTTCTTTTCAGAACAGCTGAAAGCTCAGCAATAGAATCCGTTGAGATAGAGTTCGGAATCACTTTGTTCCCTGGCGAGATGTAACAAATTAAGAAATAATTTCAATTCGAACTGGTAATTCGAATCAGCAAAAAGAAATTTGCATGTTGTAGCTCACCTGTCCACATGATATGGATTCCCTCGTTGAGAACATTACCGATGGTATTCAGATATTCAGAACTTCGAATTGTAGGCAACGCACGCGTCTTGCAGTATTCTAAAACAGAGAGAGAAAAACAAAATCAGAACTGCTACCACCGATCCACATAATGCGTGACCAAATTCCTCGTTTTGTCAACATAAATATCACTTTGAACAAAACTGTTTCAGACATGTCAATGGCTGAACACAAGTCATATGATATCTAGCATGCATTTCAACTCTTCAATCCAACAGAACACGATCGATCATAGTCCAATCATTCATCAAAACACTGGGTAGCAACCATGTTGATAAACAGCCTCATTGAACAGAAATTGAATTTAGCATCAGCTCTCCGAAAATCTAATTCTTCTTCCATAGTTGGAAATCATAAAACGTCAAAAATTTCACAAGATTTGTTCCTGCACTGTTTGCAAACAATTCAATGAGGCTGCAGATAGACACAAAGTTACAACACCAAGTCAGGGTTCAACCAAGGCAGCAGAAACACATGGAATGCCATTGTAGTAGGTTTTTTATTGGAACGAAGAACCGAAATAATTTGAGACCATGGCTGAACCCTGAGCACAATGACAACACAAACAAGAACACAGTAACATAGAGGTCCCAGTAAGCTATTGCTCGAGCAGTTTGCAAATTTTGAAAATTCGATCGGTTTTATCTTTCGTTTTGAAAATCAAATCAATCAAGACAAACGAGGAATTTGGTCGACAATAGATCATTTCACGACAATCAAGTGGCACTCAACAACAACAAAGAACAACACATGGGCCAGAACTGTACACTACCACATGACAAACATACAAACACAAAAAGGTCTAGAGGATAAATCAAGTAGACGCCTTAAATTATCCAAGTCAGATTAGAACCTTAGACACGACCTCCACGTCTTTATAAAAAACCAGTGATCTCCAGAAGTTTTGAACATAACTGTCTAGAATTGAATGCATATACACATGGTGAGCAGCACAAAGGGGTCGACCGACCCAACGAGAAATCAATGTTAATTATTCCATGTTTATGTATTTCTCCACTAGATCATTCTTCGAAGTTTGAAATTGTGCTTTAGTCTTTCAACGGCAAACTTATCTCATCATACGCAATGGTCTAATGATTTCCGGTCATAGCACAATTTCCATGGTAGGTACTCAGAGAAGCAGGTTAGAACTTCCTAACTACAGCCAACAGCAGATTTGTACTTTATGTATCTATCATGTAGAGCACTATAACTGGCACAGTAACAAGTTTTGTTTGGTAGAGAAAACTACCCACTATATATCACGTACAGGTCAACCTTCTATAGCTGTCACTTAAATACTGCTTGTACTGCGGAAGGGTGACCTAGTTACTTATACACTTGTATAAAAGCTGTGGTTGGTAAATTTATGAAGTGACTATTACTGAATAGTGCTTTCTACATATATCTATACAATTTACAAACCTATTTAACACTGGCGAGTATGTCTGCCTGTTGTATCAAGCGGTTTGCAAGCACAACACTATCTTAGCCTAGATTTCAACCAATGGGAATAATAAGCAGTGTGGGAACATTATCTGATACAATAATAGGAAGGTTTGACTGTATGATATTTAAGTCTTTTCAGTGCAAAATGTGCTAATCCTCTTAGCAAACAACAAGACATCACAGCTTAGTTATTTGCAAACAAATTAATTCTTATATTTCAGAAGAGTAGCCTATGTTTGCACTAGAATGAAATGTTAGTATGAGCCCATTTCAATTACCTATTTGGAATGTTACTAATGCCTTCAGTTTGTTACTGTTCATACATGACGGTCGTTTGTGCACAAGAAAATGATCTTGTTTTAATTATCACATGCAACTGGACTAATGAAGTTGCTAGCAGCATGATTCATGTATTGACGAAGAGTGCCTTTAGGGGAAAATTGAGTCAATGTGGCAGCAAGACAAATTTTTGCAACGTCTAATAAATGAAACATGCTGCTGAAACGCTCTTTATAATCTTGACTAGTTGCTGTTGACTGGCGTTACTTGGTACGACTTAGCAAGACAATTGGAAGCCTTTAAAAGTGAAACCTGTTGCCTTTTGAGACCCAACGATTAAAATCCAATGGCTCTTGTCTCTCCCCAACAACACCAACGACACCACATGACCAGGCGGTAGATTAAAAAAATGTCTATAGTTTTCGGAGGGGGGTTGGATGGTCAGCTGTGCCACAATGTCATTGCGGTGTCATGGTTAGTTGTGAGAAGAGACAGGAGCTCCGCCCAAGTAGAATCGTGATGCCAAAAACTACTTGCCACAAATTCCAATTCATGGATTGCCTGCCAAAGCGGCATGAATCTGCATCACCACGTTCGTAGTGCTCCTGTTGAATGCCGCACATACATTCATACATGTAACAAGCATGGCAGCAGCAACACCTTAGCAAGCAGTGTGCCAGTATTGGAAGTTCTACGCTGACTAACGTTATCCACGGTGCTTAGCAAATCAAAATTGCACAGAATATAATAATAGCCCAGATTAATCGTAAAACGACATCGGAAACAGGAATCGACACAAACAAATCTCGGACGTTTGCTAGCAACTACAGACACAACAGAACCAAGGCCTACAATCCTAATCGACAGAGATTAGCAATGTACAAAGTTGTAGCTAGTCGAATAAAATAATTGCGTCTTTGAAACGTTCAAAACAGACAAGCAAATGAAGGGAGAGGAGCTCGAAAGCATCCATCATATTCAATGACAACGACAGCAAATGTAAGAAGCACATATTGACAGACGAAAAGAATACAGGGATACTACGACGCAAAAATTGCAACTTACCAGTTGGACAAAAGAGGAACTTTGGTCTCTTTAGGTAGGAATGCAACTCGTTCGTGAGACTGGCCTGGGCAATGGCAGACGATGAGTAAAGAGAAGCGTCGGCGCCTTTGAGCTTGGGGTCAATGTCGTCAAACAACACCGCAAAGGCCTTGCATCCCAATTTCATCACCTGACAGTCAAAGAACAATCACACTGTAAAAAATTCAGACTAGCATTGAACAAAACGAGAACAAAAAGTGCTGCAAATCAATAATCAATTTACTTGTTTCATCTTTCGCTTCAAGGCTGCAACATCTGCAGGGTTAGAGAAGACGATGTCCAAACCAGGCGAAATGGCGTAAACAAACACAACATCACAGGCGTCGGCAGATTGAATAAGAAGTTTCAACTTGGCTGAAATAAGAAACAGAGATATTGCTCTTAAAAGACGTACTGTCAAAGCTAGCGCGGAAGCAAATGAAAAAATGTCTGACGTGGCTTGTAAACAAACCTTCTTCT
The DNA here is from genome assembly GCA_900245855.1 of Calvadosia cruxmelitensis. Classification (NCBI taxonomy): domain Eukaryota; kingdom Metazoa; phylum Cnidaria; class Staurozoa; order Stauromedusae; family Kishinouyeidae; genus Calvadosia; species Calvadosia cruxmelitensis. The sequence continues at coordinate 50,855 of OFHS01000135.1, read as the reverse complement.
TCGCTGGTGTAAGGAAGGCGCCATGACGATCTGTGCTTCAAATCGTCTTTGGGAGCATAAACATACGTGTTCATGTTCCATTTTTGCATACTAAAAGTGCGAAACGATGCTAGTTAAACCATGGTTAAACAGAGCAGCAAGAAGTGGTCGTCAACAACAAAGCGAACCAAAGTAGACACGCCTGCCAGACTGCACGCGCAGACAAAAAAAACTTATCAAGCCGACAAGAACTGTGCCAGGATACACCAACAATGTGTGAGACTATTCCAAAAACACAAACTCCGAAATTTTCATAAGACGTCAACTCACCGAACAAACAGTTCGCGTCTTTGCTTGCACGTCCACGGTCTTCCATAAAAACCTGCAATGGCGCGACGACAAGAAATGATTGACGTGATCAACAACTTGCCGTTTTTTCAGCAAGGCACGCCACTTCAGGCTACAAAACATACCTTCGACGACACCTGACGTAAACGGTTCGCTTTTGGCGATGACCATCTTCCTCGAAGAATGACAAATGCGCGAAAAAAGTCGCGAGAAAAAGTCAAACTTTTTTCTCCTCGCCTCCACCGCCTTCATAAAATCTCACCTTTATCGTCAGTGGTCACACGTAAACTGAATTGTTGAGCTTGGCGGTAAGTTTCTACAGCTTGAGAAACAGGAAATAGCAGGTCTAAGAAACCGGTTTTCATGTGAAAAAACTGGGAAATCGATTGTGAGGGAAACTCTGAGCGAGGCTGTTGAAGATGATCAGATTTATGCTGACCCTAAGCGTAATGTGGCCCAAAGTCCACATGACTGCAATACTTTGTATCCAAAAACGACTTTAAAGACATTCGGCTGCTCGTTTTTTACATAATAATCTAGCAACAAATCATTTGAGCAGTATCTTGCAACTTCTTTTTACAACAATTTTTACAGACAAAATATCACTTTTGAGGGCATGTGTTATGCTCCATTTAAAAAAGTTGCACTGCAAATTATGGATATCAGAAATAAATAGAGTAACACACACACACACACACACTGTACAGTGCAATAATTTTTTTCTCGCAAATACTGTTAGCTAGCTTTAAGTAAGCTAGAAAGCTGGTATCCCCATGAGGCCAATGGTTCGTTATAGCATTATACAAAACAGTCCTCTACTTGACCTCTCAAACAAGTACAGTGAAACCTGTCTATAACGGTCACCTTTGAGACTCGAGAAAAATGAACTTTATAGACAAGTGGCCTTTCTGTGCAGGTTCATTTCTAAATAAAGCGTCATTTGGGGATTATGAAGAGTGGCCTTTATACACAGGTGGCCGTTAATACAGGTTTGACTGTACATCACACTTTGAATTGAAACAGGATGGTAAAAAAGGAATTCTTCAAATTGTGGAAACGCAATGCTATTCGTTCCCCTCTTTAAGACAGAACCCAAATAATGAAATAATAATTATTTCATCTTGAAAACAGCAAATCATAAAAATATACCTCCCCTGACGAATAAAGCAATCTACAGTTTGTGTTTGTGATCTACAGTACTAGAAACAATTGTGCACAACTACTCCAAATTACTCAATGTTCATTCTATTCGTCCCAATGTTCATTCTATCCGACTCAATGTTTGTTTTATTCGACTCGTTGAATTCTGCTGAGAGTTCAGTTTGATGGGCGCTTGATGAATCTCCCTTGATTATCTCCCTCAAAGCCATGGTCGCGTAACAAGAACTTGGCAATGTGAAAGATAGCTTTAACGCAGTGAATTTTCCTTCCGGGCAACCTTGATTCACTTCAACGCCGTTCAACCGATCAAAGTTTGTTTCAATAAGTGACACTTTATAATCGTCATATTTGATAAACTCATAATTGACGTCTTCTGGCTTCACCAGCACATGTCTGTCGAAAGAAAATGAAAACAAGCAACAGATCAACAATGCTGAGGCATAAATTTGTTGAGACCATTGAGCTCTCTCAAAAGAATTAATCAGGTATGTGTTTTGTTAATTTTGCATAATGTATGTAATTATGTGATTCATATCCGTATTATTATGCAACGTGTTATTCCATACTGATCATACAGTTGATTCAGAAACTAGTTGATGGAAGCGGAGCAACTGCATCTATGCTGCGTCATTGTCTCGATTTTGGTACTATTATATTAAGGCAGAACAAAAATACTAAATATTATATAATAAAAAAATATACATTTAAATACAGTTATGATTTACAAATTCAAAATTCTTCGGTGCTTGATTCTTCGAAGTACGATTATCGTAGCATGTACTTTAGTGGCATAATTCCAGATAACTAGTGATCACGATGAAAAACAAAGTGCTATATACCTGTATGCTCCTGGCAGAGAATAATCTTTGACCTTGTGTCTCATGTTATCCAAATCAAGGCCGTCCTGTAGCATTCTGTCTTTGTAGACATCCAGAAGTGAGTTTGTAGGATAGACTACATCAAAACCGGGCAAAGGGAGGACAATGTCGTAGACAGAGTATCTCGCTTCAGTGATGTCATCATCCGTAACGAGGACGGGATGCAAAATGAAGCCACTTTCTACAACAGAAAGGTGTGCCAATCATTAGAAGCTTCTAACCGATTGTCAATTAATCAATTTTATCCTAGATTTAAAACTCCTCCAATTAATGGACGTTAAATGGGAATAACCTTGGAATATAATCATCATCATTGATAAATGTATTTAAAGTAACAATCAACTTGGGTACACAAGTACTTAGTTGCCAACAGAAGATATGTTACAGAACGACGACTGACGAGTAATCGAGTACAGTCAAACCTGTATTAGCGGTCACCTCTACAGAAAAACCACCCGTGCATAAATGCCACTCTTTATAACCCCAAAATGACACTTTCTATAGAAATCAACCTGGACAGGAAGGCCACCTGTCTATAAAGGTCATTTTCCTCAGCTCCCAAAGGTGACCATTATAGACAGGTTTCACTGTATAGTGTATATTTCTGAGGAATGATAGACTGTAATTGGAGAAGCACTCAACCTTTATGTTAGGGATGCTGGTCCAAGTTCCAACTAGGTCCAAAATATACATCTATTTATCCATCGTTATTGAGTTCTTAACATCTATATTTCACAAACGTCTGTCTGTTTGTATGTATGTATGTACTGTATGTTCAAAACCAGGCACCTGTCACTTTTGTGCAAGTACAAAATTCCCGACTTTTGGGAAACAATACGGCGCTGGTTGTGCCCGGTTTTCAAAACACACGGTACAGTGCCAGCGCTCAAACCAGATCAAAGTTGAACAATGTAAATTGGTGCAGAATCTAACGGAGCCGTTTTTGAAAAGGTCACCTTGAAACCGAGCTATGTTTTCTGCAAGTTTGACATTTGTTGCAATTATCACTGTTGTATGGGCACCTTGAGTTTTCTGTGCCTGCCTTTGCAAACCATTGCGCTCGAATGCTGTTGCGCTCGAATGGTTCAAAAGGATCGATTTCAGTCTGTAAGGAGCTGTAGCTCAGCTGAGAAACAATGCGCAGCAAGCTGTTTTGAAGAAGTAGTGCGTTACTCAAAAAAGTAATTAATTACCAATCCACTACTTTTCAAGAAAAAGTAAGTTGTGTAGCAAGCAGAAAACTGATGTGTATTGGACTAATTTAACATCCATCCAAATGCGAAGCAACGACGCTGGACGCAGCTGCGTTAGCAGCGTGGACCAGCTAGTATTACTTAATTTCCATCTCACCCGGTTCTTGTTTTGTTGGTTCATTGTTAGCTCCTTTGGCAAAAACTAAATCACCAGCAGTCAAGTTGAGACCAAACATCTACAACACAGTTAAAAGAAAGGTATTTGTTTTCAACATCTACACAAAAGTTGATCACAAAAATACGCCACAGATTTGCTAAAGAGACTAACACATATTTCATTTGATATTAATGAACATTTCAAAAAGTTCTCAACTTTTTATGCCGCAAAAATCATTAATTATATGTACAGTGCAATTTGTAGTTTGTTGGTCTTAAAAACTTTTCTTAAATGTTTCAACAAACATTAATAGTCTACAATGCCATTGTAGTACAAGTACTATAATTTCTAATGCTGTAGAAAAGCAAGAAAAACCTGCAAATTATGTTGAATAAGAGAATTTTTTAAGGTCAACGTTGATCAATTCGCCATAGACATGAAAGCATTGTATGATATTCATATCAAGATTTAATTTTAAAAATCCGTTCAAACCTCAAATCGCTTTGATGCAACGTGATTCCAGATAAGACTTTGATAGCTGTGAACATACATCAATCTCATGTTCCGTGGCAATCGTTGTAACGCGTTGAAGTAAGAATTTTCACCCAGCTGAACAAGCCCTTCCAGCAGTGTTCTTTCTATGGTTCTGTCCCATGGGATAAGTTTCAGAGTCTTTCTTGCATCACTCGTCTCTTTCCATTGTTTTGTAACCTTGGCAAATTCTCCGTCATTGCGTTGACAAATGATGGCATCAATGGCTGCCTTCCAGTTGCATTTCAAGATCTCTTGACCTGGTGCATAAAAGAGAAAGGCATGCAGGTGTAGAGTTGTATGTTGGTTGTTGATTGAGGACAGAGGCAAGTGGATGATGTTGAGTATATAATTGTGGCAGATAGGACGGAGGGTAGCCAGCCCGTCCGAAGGCTCAAGAGTACAGATTGCAAGATAGTTGACATTACGAAATACAAGACATTTATAGCGACTGATGGAGGGCGCTGATTGGCGGTCTCAGTGCTGACGTAAATGCTTGATGAGACCATGAGACTGCCACACAGGTACGGCCAAAATATGCGGGTAAGGCTTAACTATGCGGGAAAGTCCTAAAATATATGCGGATAAGGCCTAATTATGCAGGCAAATTGATGACCAAAGATGATCTTGTGTGACACCAGCCTGGTTATGCATGCACAATAGACCTAATGGATATCACCATGCAACAGTAGTCACTCCATCTGGTACAATGTCATTAAACAATTATTCATCACCTGGAAGCTCTCAAAGTACCACAGTCGAAAACAAATTACGACATGTCATCCTTCTTCCCGAAGACAATCAGGGAGTGGAACGGTTTACCATCGGAAATTGTTGAGAGCAAGTCACTCGATTCGTTTAAATTGCAGATCAGTCATTACCTAGGAAATTAAGCCATTTATTTATCTTTTGCTAAAATGCAAACCTCTCTCTTTTAAAATGGTTACTATGGCTTTAAAAAATTTTAACCTACCTACATTTTATTTTTATTTATTATTTTTGTCACAAATGTTTTTATCTGGTCTCTAGTATGTATCTACGTTTTTAATTT
>OFHS01000135.1:9349-40875 GCA_900245855.1 Calvadosia cruxmelitensis | reverse complement strand
AGTTCTTACATCGGTGATTTCTCCCAACGACGGCTTCTTCTTCTTTCGTAACGGCATCGACTGTCGCGAGTCACTTCTTGTTGCAACGGCATCAACTGTTACTTTGAACATAATCTTACAGTAAACTACAGCTTATTTATACAGTTTTACTACATGCAAAAGCTGATTACATATGTAGTTCTATTTTAAGTACACAGTGTAACATCTAAATCTATTTCGCTTCGTTTACAAATCTCGCAGTGACGTAATGTTTATTCTCGCACTATTCAAAACAATCGGTTTCACCTTCACGAAAGGTGCCCATCACCGATGTTGCGTTGCCGCGTTGGATGGCAAGGCTAATGTTTTGTAACACCTTGGGCCTTCAAGGCATTATGGCGTTATAGTAGGGACAAAACGCAAACTTTGCCAAATGTGTAGCAAACTAGAAAATGTGTGCAACATACACAACGTGCAAGATTTTGCGTCAAAAATGTGCTGGATATCAGGAAAGTACTCCCTGTCTTCAAAGAATATCTACTACTGTACCTTGGCTGCCAGACCTCTGACTCGCGGGGAAGTCGAAGTACGAGTAAGTTAGTTTTGCCAATTGCAAGGCGGTTAGAAGATTTTCTACGTCACATCATCATAATCATAACAACTTTATCAGTTTTATTTTTTATTACTATTATTTATTTTTTTGTTATAATTTTTATTATTTATCATTTTTATATATTTGTTATTACTGTAGTTTCATTAATTTATTTTTCTGCGTCAAGAACACCTCACTGAAGCTTTGTGCTTGGTTGTCCCTCCTAGAGGACCATCTCACAACACCGGAACAACTCACCTTGGGAAACTCATCATCATCCGATCATCATTTATTCAGAACCATATACACTTTACAGTAAGGGTTTTCTTCAATGAACTGATAAAAATTAAACAAAGTAGAATACTAGTTACTAGATACTGGTAAACTATTTATAAGATATAGACTTCTTTTTTAAGAAGTAGAAATTAAATAATCTACACAAGTTCCTGAAGGCCAAGCTGTCAGCAGTTTCCTTCATCAAGGACAGCAGGCTGTTCCACATCCACAGTCCAGCACCAGCAGATTGGAAAGAATGATGATGACTTTTCTGGATGTAAAGTAGATATTATTTGTGATATTATTATCATTCCATCTATAGTTGTGTGTGTGTATATTTTATTTGAATTCGTAGCCAATATGAGCAGCGTTGCTCGTTTACATTGGGATGAATAATACTCAGAACAAACAAACTATACATTTACACATAACGAACTACAGGACATGCTACAATTAAACATAAAGCATTAAACATTAGTTTAACATAATTGAATACAATATACTGGATGTTTCTATTTTAAACATATGACTGATTTTTCATATTTCTGATGTTTCTATTTTTGAACTTGTGACTGACGATAAGAAAAGTAACATATAGTAACAGTTACTTTTTCTTAATTTCTGGGGTAATTTATAGTGACTTTTCTGCTTCTGGATGTTACTTCTTGATTCCTTTCCTTTAATTGTAAAATCTCTTCCTAATTGTGTAGTATTTTCGAGCTGCAAATAATAAGTGATACTGATAAAGTTGTAAAGTAGTTCTGATACTTTCATTTACTCATGATTTCATTTCTTAATTCGTGAAAGTTGGTTCTGGAATAACCCCAGTGGGCAAAGTTTTTTGCAAATTTGGTTGAAATTTGGTTGAACCCTGACGTTGAAATTGCGTTGAAACTTGAAAACACGTCGTATTTGTAATTCGAATCAACGTCGAAGTATCAACCAGATTTCAACCAAATTTCAACGAATTTTGCCCGCATTGGGACTCTTGAAGAGGAATATCAATTCACAATGCACCTGCACTGTTTAAGTTACATTGTATTTTTGCTTCCAAATTTGCAGGAGTAAATTATAAAGTAACTGGACTCTATAGATAATTTTCTTGTTAATGTTTTTTGCAAATTTTAGACGTTACTTTTTACGCCTGGGTAACGTTTGTAGGAACTATTTACTTTTAAGAACAAGTAACTGTGACTAGAAGTCTAGAACTAATTCTTTTGAAAAAGTAGCTTGCGCAACCCAGCGTGTTTTAAGCAGCAGGCCCAGAGTAGCCTATGCGAGAATGTGTTTCTGTGAGTAGGTTTCTGTTATAGCAAGAAAAGATTTTCACAGTAGTTCTCCCCGATTTGTCTGGGCTCTTAGAGCAGTGAGTCTTCTTGATTCCTGAGAGTCAAGTTCGTTTTGTTTTCCCGTTTTATTTTGATGCCAGACTATCTTAAGAAGAAGTTTCCAGCTGGAATCATAGCTGGGAACAGAGGTCACCAATGCACATGCGCATTGCATTATAACCAAAGAGAGACAAACGCGCAAATGAACCAGATTTCATCAATCAACAACGAAGGTTTTCAGAGTGCTTTAATACCAATTAATAACTTATTTTGTTGCGAAGCAATAGCAGCAGAATTTGGAATAAATAATTTAGAATATCACCCTTGAATTACGGTGCTCGTTTTTTGTCGAATAAACGTTTCTCCCGCAATAATTAGAAGTAGCCTTCTGCCAATCCTACAAAACTAGCCACAAATGTCCAGACTGAGGCTATTCTTCCAACAATGATTCTCGGTTGTCAATTTACATAATATATATCTACAGTTTATTTATTACGGAGACTATGATTGTCTTGACAAAGCGACAACATCGTAGGAGACTTTCGATCACATTGTGCGAAGATCTTGCAAAGCTTCTTCCACTTTGATTTCCTCATGTAGCTTGCGTAAAACTTTCAAAAGATACCTTCTCCATCCTATTTTGAAATTTTCATCTGAAGAAAAGAAAAAGATGTCCTACAGATATGTTGTTTTAAAATTATAAACTAATGGATCAGCATTCGTTTCGCCTAACCTTTTTGTCCTTCGATGACTTCTCGTTTCTTTCCGCCAAAGTTGCCATAACCTGCTTTGCAATAGCACCTTCCATTTCCTCTGCAATATGGCGGACAAGTACGTACTTCTTCTAGCACAGCCAACCATAACAGCAGAATAATTGCAATGCGGACAGCAGAAGCCATTCTGAAAAGAAAGAAATCGATGTTATAAGCATGTTAATTAGATTTTAGTTTCAATATGTATATAGGTTTTTTTCAAATCATAATATTCATTTTAATTGCTGTAAGGTTGAAACAAATAAACAAGAAAATTTGCGCACGGATGTTATAAACAGTCTGTGAACACTGCAGAGTTACACTCCATGTTCTCAGACAACTTCAAGCCCTGTTATCAAGTGATTGAGTTACAGTATGGCTACAAGCAGGACGGCAGGACTGAACTTAACGATTGCAGCGTGAAGAAAACAGAAAGCATTACATGTCATCATTTCTGTATCGCAATATCTTATTGAGTAAACTATGTAAATACGACTGTGAATTACTTGCACTGCAATTGTTGACTGCGTCAAAGACTGCGGAATGCTTTTCTGTAGTGCAGTATAGTTCTATGGTAGGCTAAAACATCATAGCTCGATGAAGTTTTGTTCAAAGGTTAGAAAGGCGAGAAATTCGATAAAAAATAAAAAAGGTGATGTGGGTCTATATCATCAATGTAATGAACAGAGTTCGTGATTGTGTATAAAATACCTGAATATGGAAAATCCCAGGAAGAATGCATTTTTCGTTTATAAATTAGTTTTATGGATTGATGAATTTAAATAGTAAGATTGAGGGCAACGTAAGGATAATTGAGATCACATGTTCGACATTGAACGCCGGAACACTCTTGCTAAACGTTGTTAAGTGTTAAGTTGATGGTAAAGCGACTATGGTTCACAACTTAACAGTGGAACAAACATCGCTAACACGATCTACGTTCACACTATACAGCAGCGACATTTTTTGAATTATTAGTCTAGATTATACAAATTTCCTCGAAGTAGGAAGCTCGCAGAAATATTTCCAAGGGATAGATCTTATTTGTGATTATCAATTAACCTATTTGAGGTTAATATTTTTCTTTAAGATGACAATTTTCTTCTACTTGTTGATAGTGTTGCATTTTGGAAGAAAACAGAAAATATAATTCTTACCTTTAGATGCGCTTGTCAGCGTTGTCGGAGACCTCAATGTAAAGACTGTCGGAATACGGGACGAGCTCATCTGCTGTGTGTATCGCTCTTGTTCAAATACTTCAGGAATAACATTGGAAAAGAAACCGCAAGTGGGACAAAAGTTCACCTGTCAGTTTTAAAAGAAGCAAAATTGTCGGAATCCCTGCTCCACCCACGAGTTCAACTTCTTGAATATCTTCCGATTTAGAAAACTAGACAAACGATATTATATGTCATATAAATTCTATACGATCTAGATTGATATTTAATATCATACCAATTCTAATGTGTATTATATTTTTATATAGCTCAGTGGTTCATGAACAACATTTGGGATTTTATCGGTGTTTTAAAATTGGACATGTTCCTTTGAAAAAAGACAGCTGCTAGCAGAATTCAAGGCCAACATATAGCAAGAAGATTGCATCTGGCCAGACGTCATTCTTTGTGACAGACGTATTTATATTGACAATATAGATTGCCTGTCATTTTTTACTCACGAGGAACACGTGATTGTTGCCAGTTACAAGAGAACAGTGGATTCATGTAACGAAGTATAATTGGTTGATGGGTGTGGCGACCATTGATGGGACCAAAGCAAGGGTTTCTATTTTTCCCATCACCTGTGCTATAACCACTGAAATTCAAAAAGGCGTCTTTTCATTCCACGTGCTATTTCCAAACTGATTAGAAATTCAACCAAGACGAACTCCTTAATTGGAAATCAACCCAATGAATCTATTCATGCTCATGCATCCCATTTTTCACTCAATTATTCTCGATTATCTTCATTTTGAGCGTTATTTATTTATAGAATGTTAATCCTTGGAAAATAGGACGAAAGTTTACAATAGTTATAAATTAGCCGGCGTAATCTCTTCAGAATCTTCCACACTGTTCACAATAATCTTCACTTGTTTACGAGGTAGAATGAGTCACAGTCTTTCTAGGAAGAAACTGACCAGATTTTGTGTCAGTACGCTTTAACTTCATTATTCAAACAGCGATATTCCCAAATTATATCATATTTCGCCCTTTTCTGCGACAAATGAAGTGTTTTTATCCGTCTATGTTTCATCATACCCTGCTTCTTTTTATTGCAAATGTAACTAGCCGGCTAAGAAGTCCTGCGGAGCTTCTTGCATGTAAATAACTCGTCCCAATATAAATTTACAGTATGACGTCATTTGCTGTTGCACAATAATGGCATGTCATACTAGGGGAAATTCAAATATAATGAAACCTGTCTATAACGGTCACCTTTGGGACATGAGAAAAATGACCTTTATAGACAGGTAGCCTTTCTGTCCAGGCTGATTTCTATAGAATGTATCATTTCGGGGTTATAGAGAGTGGCCTTAATACACAGATGGCTGCTCTATAGAAGCGGCCGCTAATACAGGTTTGACTGTACTTGAATGTCGTGCTTACAGTACATATACTTCGTTCAGTACCTGCATACCTGCAGTATACATCCAGATGTATACTCCGGATGGGATGTTGACGCTTGTTAGTCGATAATTTAATCGACACTTTAGATATCGTAGTTAACCGTTATAAAAGAAGTTTTTACTTCCTATTTGTGATTACGTGAGCCAACGATGAATCAGTTATGTCGTCGCGGCCACGCACCATTTATTAATTAGAACATTCAATAGAAGGAAGAATTCTGCTTTGGGAAGTTAGTTTAGTTGTGTATCACTTACAGGAAGCTCCGCCATCTTACGCAATGTATCTATGTGGGAGTTTGTCCGCTGTAAAAATGTTCCTGTCATTGTATTTAGAGTATACGGTATACAAATGCCAGAACGGGCTTCAAATATTTGTAGGAGGACATTTTAAATAGGTTTCCATACGAAGCCTTCTTTCGTCTTTTCCACTCCAAGTAGACACGCTTGCCACATCAAAGGCGGCTGTCAACTAACAGTTTGATATAATCACAAGAGTTTGATTATATGCAAGAAATTGCTACTTGCAAGTTCTTTCGAGTGATCGGAGACTTCAGTGAAAATTGCGAAGGTTTAATTTTTCCGGCTATTTTGATTCTTGAGCGACAAGGCGTCCTTCCCACAACCACTGCAAGACAATCCTAAATATTCTTCGATGAGTCCGTTCTGATCTACTAGTTACAAGTCTGGTTCTTGCTCTGATCAAGTTAGGAAGTATCCCATCGGAAGTTTTCAATCATCTGTAGTGCTGTAGTAAATTGTACATACTGTAGTACTTACAAAGTTACAATCCACCCCTTCCCTTGGGTATTGCACATCGGAAAATTGAAAATTCGCATATAGTGGAATCCGATAGACTGTATTCAATAGGCTGTATTAAGTCTTTCTTTTCTTATTCCAATTGACCCTATATATACTTGACAATAGCTGGGAAAGATATCGGGTGACACAACAGAAAGTGGAGGGCGCAAATGCCGGTCAATGGCGGTCATAAAACATGAATGTCAGGTCATGCGCTCTTGTCTATCAGTTGTCAGAAGTCATAAGCCTGAGGGAACATGTGTCTCGATAAGCAATGCGTCTCTGCTCCGCAAACAACACTTGTGATCGCAAATTCAAGGAACAGGAGGGCGCTTAAATTACTTTCCAGGGATTCGTACCCCTTGATGTTTAAGGTTCTTTAGAAGCTTCTAGAAAATTTTGAATTATATAAGATAATCGAACGGAGCAAACACAAAGCTAGCTGGAATCAAGGTTAATCTCTTGCGGAGCTCCTCAATGAAACACTATAGAAATTTGCATTTCACAACAGGAAATTTCTTAACCTTCTTACCAAATTGTTGGTTTGTGTTTCACAGTCTTGGCCACCATTAAATCTGCGTTAAAGCGTTTCTTCTGTCTGGCTTTTGCGTTCAATTCGTCGCAAGACACGTCTGCGGATTACGGAATACAGTATGGCCGGCGCGTTATTGTCGCTCGCGCTGTTTTAACTGAGAAACATTAACCGTAAATAGTTTCCGACGTAGCAGAACCGGGAATTTTTTATAAACAATGTTATCTCATCTTGACTACATTCCACGACAATCAAGATAGCAATGGTCTCTGGCTCTCTGCTGCAAAAATCCCCTATATGTCACCTTTTGACAGAAAAACATTAAATGACATCATTGCTTCGCATATCAGATCTATATTTAGTCATGAAAATGATGAGGTTGGGTTTGTTACCACTCGCACATGCAATTCTGTGACTCCGAGAGATCGCCATCCCGTCTCGAACATAGTAAGTTAGTATATCATCATCATCATCATCATCATCATCGTCATCATGTATCTTTACATGGAAATATCAAATAACCAAACAGATTACACCGTCAATGTAGGAGGTACAGAAGTACAGTGAAACCTGTCTATAACGGTCACCTTCGGGACATGAGAAAATTGACCTTTATAGACAGGTGGCCTTTCTGTCCAGGCTAATTCCTTTAGAATGTGTCATTTTTGAGTTATGAAGAGTGGCTTTTATACACAGGTGGCTGCTCTATAGAGGTGGCCGTTAATACAGGTTTGACTGTACACTAAAACTACATGGCTGATGTTATATATACATCTTGTTCAACTTATACAATTTACATTTAGGAGAGAATTTAGTTTAGCTTTGAATGACGGAAGTGACTTTGCCATAACAATATCCTCGGACAATGAGTTCCACTCACGAACAGTGCGATGGAAGAAATCCCAATGTCGTGAATTGCTCTTTGCTGTGTCAATAAGTATGCTTTTACTGTGGCTGCGTGTGTTGAGAGCTTTTTTTCCAACTAACAAGTTTTCGGAATTTGTAATGAATTAATTTCTAACTTTCTCATCATCATCATCATCATCATCATCATCATCATCATCATCATCATCATCATCATCATCATCATCATCATCATCATCATCATCATCATCATCGTCATTTATTCTGAATATCCTAGCTAATTATACAAGCTTTTATTTCATGGAACAGATATACAGTCGATCGTATTAAAATCTATCTGTATTAAGTGACCACCTGTTTCAAGCGACCACCTCGTGACCACCACATTTGTAAGAGGGCATTATAGCACCATAACGACTGTTCATATCCATCTATGTGACATTATTCAGATAATCGGGTAAAAAAAGTACAGTATATCAACCCTGCTCGTAACATGCAAGATCTGTTCGCTTCATTGATCGCATTCACTAAATCCGGTATATGATTACGGATAACATTTTTCCTTTTAATTCAGCTCATAATGTCGCTCAAAGTGTAATTGACCAAGTGCAGTCTCAATACATTTTGAGGTTCATGCTAGTTGACCTCTGCCCTAACACGCGAAAATGGCTTTATTTGAAGCACATTTATCCGTACTCTTTTCTATGATGATTTTTAAAGATTGTTCTTGGCTGTCAAAATCGTCAATTTCAGCTCAAAAACACTTGGCTGTATTCTCTTAAATCCCAAATGCATAAGGACTGCACGTGGCCAATTGATCAACACAGGATGGCCTTCGTTGTCACGCTAATGATCTCCTAATTGGGTTCATGCTGCATCGGGGCGGAACGTACAAACTCAGCAATCTGCTCAGTTCTTCTCTTACCTGACAGTGAATTGTATCAAGTGTTACCACGCTTCTCTTTACTCACCAGGACAGTAATGTTATCTTCACTAAAATCTTTATGGTTTGATGACTTCCCTGTTTCATATCTTATACACAACCCTATAAGGATTCACCTTGTCATTTCGATATCGGAAGCGTCATGACGTCATGGGGAAGATTGGAGATTCCGTCGTTGCAAAAGCTCGTGGGAAAATAAAGGTTGTTAGACCACAAATAGCTTGAGTATGTTTCTTGTTTCCTTGTTATCCCAAGACGGAACTTCAAGTCGATTTTGTCATCTTGTAATTGGTAAGTCAACCAGAACGGGAAAGCAGTCGTTAAAAATCTACCCCTTGTAGAGTCACTTTGCATGCATGGTGATATGTCTGTTTTGAAGGCTTTGTTCTTCATTGTTGGGGGGCGAAACGTGGAACACTTCAACAACAGAGATCCACGGTGAATGAAAGAGGTTAATGTAGGATCTGTCATGTCCTCTTCCGGCGTTATGAGCTATAAAATAATTGCCAATTTAAAATATGTTCTTTTGATATGGGAACTATTGTTTCAGTTTGTGCAGAAGCTAAGTTGTTCAGAATCAGTGAGATGAACTGAAATTCATACTGTATATACTTTATTATACTTGGCTTGGACACATTATCATCATCATCTAAAGAAATCGTTTAGTTTATGAAATACGAAAGAATAACCTTTTTCAGAAATATATGCTCTTATGATCTTGTAATATTAGTACTTTATTAGTACATTTTGTAAATATTGTTCTATGTTATCTTGCGACCTTGAATTGACTTGTAACAACATCTTGTATGTGCTTACCAAACCACACATCTGTATTAAGGTTTATTGGTAACAAAAGAAAACAAACAAATATCATCATCATTATCATCAATCATCATCATCCTTATCATCAATCATCAATTCGTTGTCATAATTTTATTTTCTGTTGAAAGCCAGCGGCTTCTCTCACTCAGCGGCCTCGCATCACGCAAAGAATTTAGAGTGAGCCGAATTGAAGTTATTGAACTGAACCGGTGATTAACTAAAATTGAGTAAACTTTAATGTGTTAGAAATAATTTAGTAGCTGTGAATACCGTGTGGAGTGAATATCGTCATTGTATAATCATTTGATTGCAAGAATTAATATGTAGCCGTCTGTCATCTTGTAGTTATCCTCTTTGCCGGCTGTACGTCTTCGTATCAACAACTCCGTCTGTTCTGTATTCTACGCTGTGTCTCACGACATTGAGCTCTGGCACCAACGACCATATGATGTACTTCTTGGAACGCTGCCATCTCTCCCTGTTGTGTGACCAGTAACATGTCTCTCCAACACAGATGCTCTCCAATGTATGTTGTATGGAATGCGGAAGTCTCCACCTTATCCTTCCACAATAGTTATATCTTAAAATATGTATGCATATCTACTTTGTAGAACAGTAGTGCTATCTTCCAACATGGTCACTAAAAATGAAGGCTATTGTCTCTCTTATAGTGGATTTATTCTGGCTGAATCCTCCGTGAAAAGGAAGCTTTCGAAAGGTATCCAGAGTTCCAGACTTCTCTGAGATGAATGACGATGCACCGGTATTGTACGTACATCAGTAAATAGGGGCGGATACAGCAAAAATCAATAGGGGGCGCGGGAAGCAACCCCCGAAGGGCGCTTCCATTCAGCTGGTGTCAGGGGGTGCAATGGAGGCCCCGAATTGTTTGTCCCTTCATCGTCGTCTAAATATTTCACTTAACAGAAAATCCAAAGTGTGGTAGCCTGGACACTAATACCAAATTGCACGTGTACGTTGCCCTGTATCATGTTTGAATATTATGTAGTGCCCTGATTGGCTACCTCGTAGTCGTATATGTCACGTGATCGTTTGTGCTGTAATATTGTGCTCTTGTGAAGTAATTATATTAGTTCGTGAATCTACAGCACTCAGCCTGGTTGTGCGCATTACTGCGGAAGTTACTACACATTATATGTTTGGTCGCGATTCCAACAGAAGGAAGGCAGAATGTTATGATGCTACAGTCATCCATAGTTTATGTCGAGTAAACACTTGTAAGTTCATCTCATCATCATCATCATCAATCAATTTATTTATTACTCGTATTCAACTGAAGTACATATATGCAATCAGTTGCCAATAAATGGCACGTTTCACAGAATGACGAGTTCTAAGATTATAATATAAAATGGTTAAAAACTAGCATAAGCAACGGGATAAAATCAATTTGAAAAGAAAAACATGTGTTAAAAAGGAATTTGTTACATACTGACGGTAATCAGAGCGAGTTTATTCATGTTATGAGTTGATTAAATTTTGCTTTCATTGCTGCAAAATGCATACATGAATAATCTTAACGAATGGTAAAGGTGCATGAGTCAATTGAATAATTGGAAACTGATCAGTGCCCATGCACAGTTTATTATTACAAGTTTATTTATAAATAAAATGTTACACATACTTATATGGTAATTGGTAATTACAATACCTTGCTTTGCATATGTGTTTCTGCGAAGAGAGGACAGGTGGTGTCTTACTCAGGAGACGGCCAAGTGTGCAGCTTGACTTAGTAAAAGTCATATTTTTGAGACTTTAGAAAAACATTATTCCACAAGGCTATGTCAGAAGGTAGCAACTCCACGAAGAAGCATAATTTCAAACATTTTTTTATTTTGAAGATTTAATATATAATTATTACAAATTAAGCCGATAGAACAAACACTTCACCTATTTGGGTACGAGGCAACGCGGGGGTCAAATCTAAGTCTTTTCAAGAGGAGCCGGCAACAGGGGCGGATCCAGGGGGTCGTATGGGTCATAGGACCCCACATCATCTTCTGAAAAGTGATGGGTGCGATAAACTCTGCTGTATCGCCCTGATGTTCAGACAAATCGTCTCACATTTTATTTATTTTATTTGCCTTCTTTCGCATGCAGTACAGTTCTCATCATTGGTGCGACGTCCAATCGGCGGCTTTAATTTCCCGGTAATAGGCCAGGAATTCACTACTATTTGTAAATTTCGTAACTCTGAAGGCCCGTCAATAGAAAGTAAAATGGCTTTCTTTGCAACACTTTCATAGTGGTCAACATTAAAGCAATGCAAGCAGGCAAGCGGTAACAATTTGTTCTTCTATGAGCTCGCCGGTCAATCCAGTGAAATTGGAGATGATGTATGAAGATTTACAGTATAACCCTCAAGTACGTGTCGTGTCCTGCTGCCATAGCAAAAGCAAAGGTCAGAAGTCATAAACACAAAATAAACAAATATTTTCATGAAACTAAACGCTGCCACTGGCACGTAAAGTGAATTGGAATGTCTGAGCAGGTTCTTGAAAGAGCAAATTGCCAGCATACTACTGTATGTGGAGGGGGGGACCGATGGAAATTGGATGGAGGTCTGCCGTTCTGATATCAGATTATTAGATATAGCCCGTAATTTCCAGCGAAACCAGAAACAGCTATCCTAAAAGTTTCTGTGAAAATTCCAGCCATAATTCATTCATGAATCGACGAATGCAGAAGGAGGGGGCAAATATTCCAGGCAAAATGTACTACATCCCCTGCTCCACCCCTGACTTGTGGGACCAATCATCATTACCATTTATTCCCAATAGTCCAATAAATTTATAGAAAGCTTTTTACACGCAAGGTGAGATCAAAGTAGTTTACAAGCATACAGCTGTTATTGAATATATATATATATTTTTTCTTTTTTTTTCTTGTCGACTAAACTAATTTTTCATATATTTTCTTCTCCTTTTTTCTTGTCGACCAATGTCATTCAGCTAAATGGAAACACATTCAAGTCTTTTTTGATACTAGCCCTGTCTATCCAGGATACAATTGTAACTCCTCCTAGTGAATTACGATATTCGACTGGCCATTTTAAATTACGCATGAGGTCGTCTTTCCATCCTTTATGACGTCCGTTTTTCTGACGTTTTCGCAGGTTCATTCATTCGTCTTTTCCGGCCTCGGAATTGTTTACGATGATGTCTCTTTCTCATCGTTCTGCGCCTTGCATTGTGTTCCATCATGGCGCTTTGGTTGCGTTTTCACAAGATTCCTATCGTTTAGATTGTTTACACCGTTATATGGTGGATTTAAAATGTCAACAGCAGAAGATGGGAGTATTTCAGAGGATACAACTGCTTCTAGATCGGTGGCACAACGTGAAATTACATCTGTTGGCGATGCCGGCTCGGTTGTCCCAGATCGGAGCATGGAGCGAACAGCGAACAGATTGAAAAGGGAACATCCGAACAGCGGCAATCAAGAATTGGCAAATCACCGTAAGAAATGTAAGAAATGCATTGGCAGTCGAATGACTGTAAAACGAGCAGGACCTTATTTGCTTGGACCACGGTTAGGAAATTCGCCTGTTAGAAGTATCGTGCAATGTTTAGCTCGTAAAAAGGACACGGATGAATTTTATTCAATCAAACTATTGACTTTGGACGATCGCAACAAGGAAAGCCAAGATTCAAAACAAGGCAAGATGCTGCTACATACGGAATTCTCTCTTTTGTCGTTGCTTCATAATCAACCTGGTGTCGTGCATCATCACGGAATGTTTCAAGATGATACGATTGAAGTGCGAGGTGTCAGCGAACAAGTTGCAAAAACAGC
The DNA here is from genome assembly GCA_900245855.1 of Calvadosia cruxmelitensis. Lineage (NCBI taxonomy): Eukaryota > Metazoa > Cnidaria > Staurozoa > Stauromedusae > Kishinouyeidae > Calvadosia > Calvadosia cruxmelitensis. The sequence goes on along the minus strand of OFHS01000135.1, from coordinate 27,544 downwards.
AGCGATGCCTAGTAATCCATCTGCTGAAGGGTCAACTCAAGGGATAACTATGCCTACTAGAACAAGTAATCAGTCTCAGAGACCTTGTATACGTCGAAAGAAGCGATTATGCTTAGTTCTCGATTGCCTGACACCACATGATTACTGCAATCACAGAAACAATGACCTCATTAACCTACAGCATTATGTCATGAAAGACAAAAGACTATCACAAAGAGAGACTGTCATCATTTTCAGTGACATGATCAATGTCGTCAGAAGCCTACACCAGGTCAGTTGATTTATTTATTATTACTGGTTTACTTATTAATTTAGATTTTCTGATCTGAGTTACATCCAGATTGATCCTGGAACGAGCAAATCCGATATGTCAAATAGCAAGTGTGCTGTTGTAATCATAAAGGCGATTTCACAATCTACAAAATATTACTACGAGTAACAAATAAACATGTACATCTGTAGGTCTGCCACTATCAATTATCAAAAACAGATTTTATTGTTGATATTGATCATCTTAAAATAAAATTTATTTCCATTTACAGAGTTCCAATGCATTGTTTCTCTATTGTTTTCTGTAGACCAATAGATAATCGTTGCTTGCCGATTAATCGGCTGATCACGATATATAATAGGCAAAAAAATAATCGGTACTGATAATCGGCAAATTTCCTTATCAGCTCATCTCTATCTTGAAATTCTTTTGTTGTATCATGTATCTGTGGTAAAAAGCTTTGATTAGTTTGCTGTATTTCAGAATAAATGACGATGATGATGATCAGCTCTGATAAAGTAAGCCATATGGCTTTCCCGACTTTTTGAATAAATGATGATCATAATGATGATGATGACGACAATGATGATGATGATGATTCATGATACATTTTTTTAACACTTAAACTTCTTTGCACTTTTTTTAAATGTGTCGGTATGGTCTAGAGGCTAGTACATGTGGCTGCCAGTCAGGCGTACCGGGTTCGACTCCCGGGCCAGCCAACACATATATTCGTTGTCATCTGTGGTTTTAATTGTCGAGGGCCCCAAGGGAGACAAGCCATTGGCTTATTGGGCTACCCTCGATAAATAAATTGACATTCATTCATTCATTTAATGTTAATCTAATGGATTGAGTCAGATCAATGAACTCGTTAAGTAACAGTGGCCCTGGTAGCCAAACCGATGCTTCCCTCTGTCGATGGTCAATGTAGGGATATGAAATGTGCCTTTTTGTGCTTCATTCAATGGACTATATGAAGTATTTTGTTCTTTAGAAAAACATTGTGCACCGAGATCTGAAGCTTGGAAATATGGTTTTGTACAGAAGGTAAGTTGTCAATTCTTCTTTGTTGATAAAATTAACCCTTTCCCTGCTATAGACGTGTATACACGTTTTCGAAACAAGTCAAAAGTAGCAACACATAACCAATCAGATAGTTAGTCCTTAGCAGGCAACCAATCAGCAATTGGTGAAGCGACTTCAAGGCTTAATTTAAATGGTTTTACTAGCAGGACAGGGGTTAAAATTGTACAAAATCATCTGTTTATAAAAGGAATGATGTTTTATGCAGATTGCCTTTTTGTTATTTTATCATTTCTATAATTATTCTAAAAGTTGTAAGAAATAATGTGAAGGACGTATCAAGCTGATGGGAAGATTGTTTTGTTACCCTATTACAGAGCTGGATTATAGAAACTAGGCTCAGGTGCCCCAAAAGCTGTAATTTGTAATAGAAGCATCATGCTCGAGTGATCATGGGCATATTTCAGGACATTGTTTTGATTAATAATTGCCAGATACTGAATAACTTCCTAATGTTTGAATGGGGACAGCATCAGCAATTCAACATTTCACCGCATGATTCCCGTACTCGCGCAACTAATGTTGACATCGCAAACTTCGCTGAAAATTACCTTTAAATGGCCTTTCTACCACTGAAAGTAACCTAATAACGCGGACATATCCTTGGCAAAGGTCCTCCTACCATACAATTTTGAGTTTAATTCAAGAAATATTTTCTTGCCCAACTTTAGATCAAAACATCATCGCTTTGTTTCCTCGGAAGACGTTTTTTGGTGAAAACTCATGATACATAAGAGACACAAAGAGGCAATATTACTTTCATTTGCAACAAAACTGACAAAAACTAAGCTTCATGGAGAAAGAACGAAGCGAGAAAATGAGCACAAGCAGGCAAGCGCCTCGACCGCGAACAGTGCGGATCGGGGGCAAAGCTGTGACCGGCCAAACACTGTTGTTTTAAAAACGTCCTAATTTTGAATCGATCAATAAAATCTGAATAATATTGTAACGGTGCTAAAGATAAATGGCTGTTTTTTCTAATGGCATAGTTTTTAATCCATATATGCCTTGCATCGCCGAGTAAACACGAGTTAAAGTGAGCTGACTTTAACAGAGCTCAGTACGCGGATCGATTGCGTGACAAAACATTTGTCCCCATCTCCTGCTGTGCGGAAGCCGCTGTCACTACTCTTCTTATAGATGACTCTGGTGTTACCTATGTTAAGGTCAGTAGGTCTATCATTGACACTTGTATTGCCAGCAGTTATGACACATTGCGCACGCCACAGGCCATGGGGTTTTCACAGAATCCGCAATTTTTTACCGAGTTTTGTAAAATTCATTTTACAATCGTTCTACTGCCCCAATAAAAGTTGAATTTGAGCAGAGATTTTGCATATAGTTATTCTACACATTTTGTAAATTTCAGCAGTTTATTGCAATGTATAGGGTCTCATCGGATCGAAACAACACCAGCAAGGAGAAAATTTGTAGGCTGTTTCAACACATTTTATTCAAAAATATAATACTCGACACTAAGCAATCAAATAAAATTTGCATGTACACGGTAGGCCTAGAGCAGTCCTCAATTCATAATATTGCAAGGTATGGCAAGCATGAAGGCAAGGATGAATGTGTAAGGCGACGCCGAATAAGCTACTTATCGTACGGGTTTCTGAGCGTTTGTTGTGATCTGTCACATCTGTCAACGCGACACAAACTTTGACATTTTGGAAAATATTGGCTAACTTCCTAAAATCATGCTCGAATAACGTGGAACAAACTTCAAAATAAAGCTCAATCACTATTGGTTGAAACTAACAATGTCGTATCACCTGACATAACTGCAATCGCGGATTGGAAGCCTTCAAACAAGTGACGTCAGTAAAACGTATATATTCGTGTTTGGCCTGTGGCGGGTGATATCAGAAACACGTATATATACGTGTTTGGCAGCATAAGTGTTAACTAATTAATATTTTTATTTTTCCAAGAACGAAGAAAATTACAATCACCAACTTCTGTCTTGGGAAACATCTGATCAGAGAAGACGATCTCCTGCGCGATCAGAGGGGCAGCCCGGCCTACATCAGCCCAGACGTATTGTCAGGTATATTTCATGTTGCTGTTTGCTGATTCTGCAAACTTCGTCAGACGTTGACTATCCAATGGAGATCAGTCTCAGACTAATATATCATGTGGAGGCTACGTAAATTAACCCTTGTCTTGCTATTGACGGGTATACACGTTTTGAAACAGGTCAAAAGTAGCAACACATAACCAATCAGATAGTTAGTCCTTAGTAAGCAACCGATTAGCAATTAGTGAAGCGACTTCAAGTCTTCATTTAAATAGTTTTACAAGCAGGACAGGGGTTAAGGATCAATACACATGTTTTAATAAACATATTGAAACGGCTCCAATGGGTGCCTAAATCCAAAATTGACATTAACGAGAAGAATAATATAATATAACTAGTTGCACCATGAATCCAAAAACTTGCGAAAACCTTGTGAAATAAGAAGCACAATACGTAAAAGCATGTCAATTTGAGAAAAAGACCAAAAAACATGTGAGAACCCTATTCAAATAGTTTTCACATGATTTTCACTGGATTCTCAAATGGATTTCACATTGTTCCAATTCATAGTGTTAGTTTCTCAACTAAAAAATGTTTATCAACAGACAAATGCTCGATTGACCATGACGACGATAGCAGCACCTCGGAATAAACACCGCCACGCATTTATATTTACTGTAACTAATATCATAATGAGACCTACAGGGAATCGAGGCTATCTCGGCGTAATCATGATAAATATGCACTAGATGAGAATACGATGATATGTAATATTACTTCATCATCATCATTTATTCTGTAATCTGGTACACTCAAACCTGTATTAGCAGCCACCTCTATAGAGCAGCCACCTGTGTATAAAGGCCACTCTTCATAACCCCAAAATGACCCTTTCTTTAGAAATCATCCTGGAAAGAAAGGCCACCTGTCTATAAAGGTCATTTTCGTCAGGTCCCAAATGCGATCGTTATAGACAGGCTTCACTTTAAGCTAATAAAAAGCTTAATAAAATCACAGTGCAGATATACCTGATACACGATACGAAAGAAATGTAAGATCACTAGTATCAACAATGAACAATATACAGAGGATAAAGATTATAGATTAAAATATATATATTTTAAAACATGCGTCCAAGTGCTTATGACAAAAACGCTAGAAACCCGCCGTGTCTGCCACTTTTTATTTGGTAGAAGGATGCTGGTCGTGACAGAGAGAAATGGCGAAGGGATCTATGTCCGTTGTAGCTGGCCAGAGCTCTGTGCCACGAACGCAGCGACAGGACGACTTAACACAGCAAGAGACACACTGATTACAACATTATGCTGCGACTCACTAGAATGGACATAATCAAGCTAATTATGACATAGATATTTACATGACAAAAGAAGTGCCTCATCAATTACACATACAATAATTGTATAACAATGACAATTTTTCTGTTTTGTCTCTGCAGGAGCCCCTTACTCGGGAAAAGCAAGCGACATGTGGGCCCTTGGTGTTGTACTTTTCACAATGCTCTATGGTCAGTTTCCATTCTATGACAGTCTCCCAAATGAACTGTTTAGAAAGATCAAAGCTGCAGAATTCAAGATTCCAAAGTGAGTGCCTGAGAACAAGAACTACAGCACTTGAGACCTGTCTATAACGGTCACCTCTAAAACCTGAGAAAATGACCTTTATAGACAGGTGGCCTTTCTGTCCAGGTTAATTCCATAGAAATTGTCATTTTGGGGTTATGAAGAGTGGCCTTTATACACAGATGGCTGCTCTATAGAGGTTGCCGCTAATACAGGTTTCACTGTAGCTTGATTTCTTTAACTACAATGTAATGTGTGCTCAATTTTCTAGCTAGGGCTTGAATTACATGCTGAAATATCATTTCGTTGCAATCCAAGGTTGATAAAATAACCTACTTCAGTGAATGTCTAGATGTGTTTTTGTCCCATTCTGCGTTTTTCTTGACTCCTCAACTGTGGCTTACGGTTGTTGGCTGTTTTGGCACAAGGCATAAGTTCAATGTCATTGCCCGCCAGGATTACGTCATGGAGCAAGAAACGTTAACAGCTTTAGACATCTTGTGGAAGATAACGAGGCTAATTAATGAGGCTGCCCATTTCAATATAGAAAGATAGATGTTTAATTTGACCATCATAACAAATGTTAAACAGATGTAAATAACATTTTGAATAAGCAACAATTCTTGTTCTTATTTCTATTTATAACGGTGCATAACAAGAATGTATATTGGTTTCTATCTGTACACACTCTTGCATCAGCCCTACTGGAAAGTTTGTAGGTTACGCCAAAGATCTTCGGCGTGGAGCTTGCCTGTAGTTTGGTAATAGACATTGCTAAAATCCCCGATTTTGGCGTAGCACAAGCTTGGAGCAGCACTGCCTGGCGTAATCTTCGGCGTATGAAAAACGAACTTTCCAGTAAGGTGCATTAGTCCCTGACACAAATACCAATCTCCATATTCTTTGTATTTTGTAGGGATGGTAGGGTCTCTGAAGAGGTAAAGCAACTTATCTGTCAACTGTTGGTACTTGATGCCACGAAAAGGGCCACTTCAGATGATGTGCATTTGTCATTGCTAAAGATTCGATCATCTTGGTATGTTATAATGCTGCTAGGGATGCGACCCGAATTGCAATTACAATGAAACATGTCATATGTCTGTACACAGCATTGAAAATCTACGTCTCCAATTTAAATTCATCATGTGATGTACTCGGAAAGCTAAAACGCACTCGTGTGCGGCTTGTGCGTTTCTTACGCTGTACTTGTGTCTTCCTACGTCAGTCGTGTTAGGAAAAGTGAATCCAAACATGGAAACCGTGTGGTAGCCCTTTAATAATCTATAAATTAATAAAGGAAGGAAGGGAAGAGAAGCAGGGAAGTTTCAAGGTTAAGTTTTATCTGGTATTTACGGTCTCTTAAAGATGCAGCAGTAGAATTGAGCTTGGGAGCACACTACAGCTCTGGACTAGAAGAAAAAAGCGCTGCTAGACTCGAATTGGTTGAGATAGCTGTGGTTTCCCTCTGTTTAATGTTTAACAATAGAATGTCCAATATATTGTATTCAATAATGTTCAACTAGTATTTAATGCTTTATGTTTAACTGTAGCATGTCCTGTAGTTTGTGTTATCTGTAAATGAGAAAGAAAAAATGCCACAAATACGAGGACCTGAAAGAGTACTGTTTCGTACCAATTCGTGTCGAAACATTTGGCTCTTGGGGAAAGAAGGCAACCACTTTCATCCCATCTCTTGGTGGAAAAATTAAGAAATAGAAGGAGAACGGAGAGAGTCTGAATGGCAATAACAGAGACTTTATTTTCGCCATAATAAGAGGGAATTTTGCAAGTGTCCGGGGGATATGCCAAACTCTCTCTTTTTCCCAATTATGTACAGTAACTGGATTTTAGATTATATTTTACCAGATTTCTTATTTCAAATTTAAAAGCTGCAAATTGAAATAGAATATACGTACACATACAAGTAAAATGTATTTTTCAGTTTAAAGTATTGAATGAGAATAAATCATGTTGATCTAAAAATTATCCAAAATAGCAAGCCTAAAATGCAATTGTCTCTAGCAAGGTACAGGTCGCTAATGCAGTACAACTTGGAATAAATTATGACTCTTTCATTCTAAATCTGAATCATCATGAAACAATGCTTGGGGTTGCTTGGGCCTGCCAGAATTTTGTCGTCGTAGGCTTACCTTGGCTCCACAGAAGCGGTCCGTTTGCACCTTCACTGAATGAAGTATAAATCTTCTTTTATCAGCAGGAAGGCTGCAGTGCTAACGATATCAAGTCAGCTCGAACATTCTATTGCAAAATGCTGCGAAGATCAAGCTCGTTTGTCTTCCACAGCAGCAGCATAGCACAACAGCGCCGACAGGGATGGCGCCACAACGTTTCAGACGAGGGGCTAGGCTTCCCCGACGGGGGGCTAACCAAACAGCGTAAATTTCTACAAAATGCGTAAACATTGAAATCAGTAAAAAAATTCGCATTTCTGAGCCTCATAATATGTCGCACTTAGCTTGTCATCTGGATTTATCCAGGACGATGGCTGATTTAAACAGGATTGTGGCCGAGATTGCCAAAACTACGAGCTTAATTTTTCCCAGCAGAGTAGCTGCAGATCCCCGATGGGGGGCAGGTTTCCCCGACGGAGGGCTAAAGCCCTCTTAGCCCCCCGCTGGCGCCACCCCTGAGCGCCGAGCAAAGCTTGGTGCATGATTCAACCACGTAACGGTCCAATTTTGAAAATGTGCTACCTATGTTTAAGCTACCCCCCACCACGATGATCAGGAGGTTTCATTCGATTATCAATTGTAATTATCAAGATATCAACGATTATCAATGGCGAGTGTGACTAATCAATGTGACAATCAATGATGATCACAAAATCAACGAGCGGTATTCTAGTCTTACCTTAATTATTCGTTTTGAATACATTGTACACAGTGATCTTACATCGTGTCACTTGCTGATACTGTACAAAGTGCTTGTTTCTCAGTAGGGGTCATGTAACCTGGTTTTTATAGCTGCCACGCCCCCTTTACACTGATATCGCAATATCTCGATGATCATTAGTGATCTTCACTAACTACAGTGAAACCTGTCTATAACGGCCACCTTTGGGACCCGAGAAAAATGACCTTAATAGACAGGTGACCTACCTGTTCAGGTTGATTGCTATAGAGACTATCATTTTTGGGTTATGAAGAGTGGCCTTTATACACAGGTGGCTGCTCTATAGAGGTGACAGCTAATACAGGTTTGACTGTATCAGGTGATCATAAGATGATAACTAGTAACCTTTGGTCAAGTGCTTTATCAGAATACCTCGAGGGAAACTCGTGCGCTACTGCTCTCCTTAAAATCACTGAAGACTGGAGAAAAGCGATTGACAACAACGAATGCGTTGCCGTAGTTGCATTTGACGTGGTTAAAGCATTTGATACTGTTCATCATCGCTTACTCGTTTCTAAACTTGCTGCAGACGGTTTCTCTGAATCTGCCGTGTGCTTAATCGAGAGTTATCTCAGTCAAAGACGGCAACGAGTCCGCGTCGATGGTATACTGTCCAACTGGAAGTCGATTTCCACTGGTGTCCCGCAAGGTAGCATACTGGGACCAATGCTATACAACATCCTATCGAACGATCTCCACCAGTCACTGCTCCATTGTTCCGCGCGACAGTATGCGGACGACACTACGCTATATCATCACCATAAGGACAGTTCGTAAATGCAGTCGCATATCAATGAGGACATCGATCTGCTACGTGAGTGGTTATGTCCCAACAACCTTACAGTCAACGAAAGCAAGGCAGGTTGTCTTATCCTTGGGAACGGCAATCCACAACTTCTCCTGCAAGGAACCCCTATCGTGATTTCTAACCAGCTGAAACTGCTTGGTGTTGAAATCGACAACAAGTTGCGTTTTGACGGGTTTGTCAGCTCCATTTACCGCAAATCCATAGCAAAATCATTTGTGCTGTCCAGAATGAAAAACTTCCTACCACACAAAGTCAAAGTAAGACTATTCAAGACCTTCATCCTGCCTCATTTTGACTATTGTAACATCCTTCTTGTGTCGTTGAGTGCCGGGCTGCAATCGAGACTGGACAGCTGTTATCGCCGTACACTTCACAGCTGTTTGGGTAAGAAAGACGCAACTGAAGCAGCTCGGAAGTCCATTCGCCATGATTGACTGATTGGTATACACGAGGAAGCACATACACTTCGTCAAAGAAGTCTCCATGCTGTCATGAGACTATGCTGGCTCGTTCGCAACCACACAGCTCCTAACTACATCTTGGAAGAATTCAGCTTTGTTCTGGCCGCACGAGAGCAGCATCACGACAGGACTTCGCCGTCAAGGAAAGCGAAAAGGCAGATTGGCGTGAACTCGGTTTGCTTACTTGCAGCCAAAGTTTACAATCGGTTTATCCTCACGAATCTTGCCGTTCGGAAAGAACAATCCCTAAATTCTACCACAGTTTTCTGTAGGGTAGCCCAATAAGCCAATATCTTGTCTCCCTTGGGGTCCTCGACAATTTAATCCACATACCGTAATTAGACACAACGAATACAATTATATCGGCTAGGCCGGGAGTCGAACTCATTACGCATACTAACCGCATTTGGTGATTGCTGATATGATGTCAATTGGCCAAGTACAGTCCTGATGCATTTTGGGATTTAAACTAATACAGTCACGTGATATTGAGCTGAAATCAACAATTTTGACAGCCAAGAACAATCTTTGAAAATGACTATCGTAGAAAAGAGTACGGTTGAAAGCGGTTGAATGCAATTCAAACAAAGCTATGTTGTGGGTGTCATAGAACGTCCTTAGTCAATTTGCTCCGACTTTATCAGATCCGATTTAAAAGCCAGGAAAATTGTTTCAACATGCTCCATCCGATGTCAATATCAACTATCATGGATTTAAATTTTCTATATCGGCTTCAACACAGCGTGTAATGGTGTCGATGCAAAATATCCATTTCGGCTCTTCATACAATTTTCAAATGGTAAAATTTTTATTTTACGTGGCCCTCACAACGCGCGTAACTTTTCGAAGCTACTTTTGCATACAATTAGTTATTTTTCACTTCTAGACTGTAGTTGATCTTGGATACCTTCAAGATACAATAAGTTTCCAAGCATTCATGTGTGCATGTAAAAATCCAAAGCAGACTGTAAAGTGCAATTCTTTTAAATTACACCTGTAAATTATTCCTTCTTTTCTTATGTTAACATTGATGAAAGGGACTTTGAAAGCAACTGTAACTAGTAACTTTTTCTGACAGATAATTAGTAACTTTTGAAAGTTACTTTTAGAGAATAGTAACTTTGAAGAGTAACTTTTTATTTCCGTAATAAAGTAACTCTAAATGTAACTAGTTGTTTTTAAAAGGTAACTTTTACAGCGCTGGTTCAAGTTTGTCTTTTCGTATTCAACCGGTGTCCTCCTTGTTATGCTTCGTTACAACATTATCCTAATTTGTTGTAAAATGTCCCGTTCTAGGACGATTTCTGCTGTTTTGAAGGAAGAAATCCAAGTTGTTCCAGACGTTGATGAGCAAAAAAGAAAAGAAAGCTCAAGCAATCATACAGTTCTTGAAACGGAAGACCTTGAATTGAAATTGCATCGTTTGCAAGATTCGTTAATTCCAAAAGCCGATGCATTATCGTGTGCTGTCCAAGGTCCTTCGCGTCGTGCGTCAAACTCAACTCCAAATCATCGACAGCCGCTAATCAGTCGAGTGGGGAATGATGCCATTCCACTAACGACTGCAGAGCTAACTGCAGCAAGGCGTTTCCTTGTTTGCTCGTAACCTAACTATAAAATTGCTAAAAATGTGTCTGCAAAGACCGTCATATTTATTATCCTGTACATACGTATGTCTTATAACTTAAACCTATGTTATTAACTAATATTCCCGAGGTGATTTTCTTTGGTAATTTAATAATTAAAAAATAAAAGAGCTCAATGATGTATACGAATATTTAGTTGATATTTCTGAATTTGGGTTTTGAGGGCACAGTGTATGCGGCTTATGCGCACATCAGTGAGATATTGTATAGTTACAGTCAAACCTATATTAGCGGCCACCTCTATAGAGCAGCCACCTGTGTATAAAGGCCAATCTTCATAACCCTAAAATGACACTTTGTATAGAATCAACTTGAACAGAAAGGCCACCTGTCTATAAAGGCAATTTTCTTCAGGTCCCGGCAAAAGTGACCAATGAAATAGACAGGTTTCACTGTATTGCATAAAGCATTTTAATTCCAATCTTCTTAATCTCTCTCTCAGTTCAGGTGGCTTTAGAATTAGCTGCTGTAACCAATAACTTACAGAATACCATAAATTTCGATCTTCAGCCATTCTTGTGGCTTCCCTCATGCTGTTTCCATTCCATTCCACTAAATCTTTCTCCCTAGTTCTTTCTGGCCTTCCTCTGGCTCTCTTTCTTGTGGTAATGCCTTGGATAATCTTTTTCTCGAAGCTAATGTGTCGAATTGTGTGCCTGGTTAATGTCCAGTTGAAATTGTAGCTAAGATACCGGATTGGAAGGCGATTTAGCAGAAACAGCTTAGCGAATGACATCCAACCAGTGGAACGATGAGCAGGATTGGGACATTAGCCGATGTGATAACAGAAAATAAACTGTATCTGTAAGCATTTACGAATAAAAGTGAAATATGCTCAATGAAAAAAAGGTTTTTTGTAACTGGATTTTTCAGAACAACGTCACACACACGAAATCTCACTGATGATGCAAGAAGTTTGTTTGTGAAAATATTTTACATATAAGCGATGTCTTGTATTACGCGACTTCAAGAGTTTCGGGCCGACTGCACTTCAGTATCTTTAACCTGAAATTCATCTAAAGTAAAATGCAGGGAAAATGTCAATTGCAAACTTTTAGTAGGACATCGTGATATATGAGTGGGATTATATTACTTTCAAAACAAGGAATTTAATTCCTTCTTTGGAAGAATGTTTTCCTTGCCTACACGCCTGTTTCTAACAAGAAGCTCCTTTCTTCAACAAAGCTTTCCGATGCAAAAAGTTGCTCAAGACCATCTCTCAAAGAATTAAGTAAAGCGGGTGTATTCACTGTGTTTTATATTCTACTAGCATCCGTTTTTATCTTCTTATCACTAGAAAATTATCTCGCATTTCCTTCGCTTAGAAGTTGATCCAATAACCAAGCGATTAGCAAAGAATCGCCAATTGTCTGTGTCGTCCCTCCAAAATAGATTTGTTACAAATGTAACCTTTGAGAGAGGAAATTTTTAGCAGTTCTCGACTCAAAAGAGATCTTCGTTTAGATTACATTTGTAAGATTTAGCAAACAGATCAGAAACCTTTAGCTCAGAAGTTCCAGCGACAGGGCCTTGCAAGTCAAACACGGAAAGCCGTCTCCGGCCACGAAAACCAATTAGCTTTATCCTTAATCAGATGTAGTACAACAATACAAATTTGCTGTATCCACAGGTTGACCATACTTTACGATGTTTTACGAAATCCGCTCTGATGAGAAATATTATAGAATTTCTCGCATAGCTGCGTTAGAAATGTGAAAACATTAAAATAAAAATTTGTAAACAAACTTGTATGCGTTGGAATTTTTTTCAAACGCTTGTAGAACATCATTGGTGACCATGGCAACGGATGAGATGCCGCCCATTAAAAACACGTGGGTTCTGATATTGCCGACCACGACGAAGCGGCGATAAATTCGCGACTTCAAAGGAATTGTTTTTCTTTCCGGCGTCGATGCTTGACGTTTTGTATTACGTTGCGCTGTGGCGTTTGACCACCAATTTTGGGCGACGGATTTTCTTTGGTCATAGTTCGTAGTTTTGTTGATCTAGCATCTTTCGCCATCTTTTAACGAGTTTTATATCGCTAAAGAGACTAGGGATTTGATTAACAGTGAGAATGGCGTGACATGTTTTTCACAAGAGCTGCAGAACCGTAAGTTGATTGACAATCCGAACTTCCTTCACGTTTCTGTCTTAATTTAACGTTGATTAAAACCCGATTTCTACGGATCGTTCGCGAGCATGTATGATATCGTTGATGCTTTTCTTGGATTTATTCAGGCGCTGTTCTTATCCTTTCCCAACTTATTTGAAGTCGTGCAAGGAATGGTGAACATATCATGGGTGAAAGCGTCGCTGATTATCGTGCTGTCTCTGATCAGTGGAGTCCGTTGTCTAGGTAATTAACATTTCTCCTTGCTCAATTTGTATTTTCAGAAGTACTTTAGATTTGTCGATTTTACTTGCATTTCTCTTCTCTTGAAGTCGATTTATTGCTTGACGGTTTTTGGTAATCCCTTCATGATTGTTGTTTCGTGATTGTTCCGGCAGTGCGAGTTCTTACAAAGACTCCCGATGATTGTCGAACGGTGAAAATAAAGAACGGTTTGTTTTGAGATTGTTCAGCTCTGCACACTCGCTTTCTGTTCAGACATCACGACAAACTTCGTGTTTTAACTTTCCGAAATGTTACTCTAATCCGTTACAAATACTTCGCACTGCTTTGCTAAATTCTAAAAATAAACAGACTACTTCTCCTCACTATGTTGGTATATTGCTTAAACTCGAGAATTGTGAGAATGCATAAGTTCTGTGACCTTTGCGAAAGTTGTTTAGACTCGAGAATCAGTGTGAATTCTCGAGCCGTGAAGTTCATTGAAACCTGTACAGCGTACAAAAAGTACAATAAATATTGTGTTTTGAAATAAACAAGTTTTGCGGCTCACCATCGGAAATAACCTCCCGAGAAATCTCGTAGGATGAAAGATCCGTCGTGGAACTGAATTGTGCAATGCTTGGTTCAACCTGTAGCTTTTATCACATTGTCCACATGTCCAAAGCAAAATTTTGAAAGCAAGTAGTGAAATCTCCTTCCAACCAATCTTCACGCAAACGGAAATACGCAGAACCGCAATGTCAAGATATTGCCACAAGACTTACTATAAATGAAAATACACTATCAAAAGTCTACTTTAAAGACAAGACATTTCTGAAGGCTAGCCAAAACATATTATTTTGTTTCACAAGTACTTGTCTGGCACAGCTGTTCACCCCCCAGCATCGTATAAAGTCACCCCCAGCGTCTTATCAAATTTCTGTTATGAGTCGAAACACACGTCTCTCATTTCCAATGCTAATTAAGTTTATTACTGCTCCACAGGTTATCGCTCTCAAGTGGTTGTTTGCCGGGGAGATGACATTACAATATCATGTAGTAACTTTACTCGAGTCGTCGTTTTGACAGCCGACTACAAATTATTCGATACGAGCTCGGGACATTGTCGGACTAATCTCGGTAATCGAACAACGACTTGTCGCCCGACTAGTCTTGTACGGTACTTGAAGACGGCATGCACTGGAAAGGAAATTTGCAACATATCGGCGTTTAACGAAACGGATAACATCGCTTTCTGTCCCCCACCTGTTGCACACTTGGTGATCAACTATGCCTGCGGTGAGGATCTAAGAAATACAATGTTTTTTACATAGCAAGATCGTGAAAGAATGTATTATTCATGTTTCCTCACGGAGTTTAAATATCCTGGCGGATTAAAGTGTTCATTTTAAGCAGACTCTACCATGTAATTTTGCTAAAACCAGACAGGAAATCGCATGGAATTTCTCCAACTTTTCAAACTTTATCATAAATGCGAAGATACATTTTAGATGCAAATAATTGAGAAGCTGCAAACGACTGAATGTTCTTTTTGAAGATTCGTTGAATCGGTTTCCAAATTGTTGTCCTTCCAGAATGAAGCAAGATAGTTCTCGTCTTTATTTGTTGCAGTTCAGGGTGGTCACGTGGGTACGGCTCTACCAATGACAACGAAGAAAACAGCGAGCACTATTTCGTCCCAAACCACTCCAACCACAAAGGAAAACACTCCTTCTTCAACCTCATTCATGATGGAATTATTTTGGACGTTTTTCAAGCTTTCCTTACTCTTCAGTTACATTAATGGTAAGCGGTGAGATTGCGTCTTTCAATCATAAAAAGCGGGAACAATTCTCCTGAAATTTGATTTGTTTGGGATGTTGAGTTGGCGTATTTGCCGTTGAATGATGCGAAAAAAATTACTTACGACTTTCTTTGTTTTACGTTTTTCAGCTAATCGTAAAGGCCTAGCAGTTTGCCTCGTTTGCAGCGCATTGGTTGGAGTCGTTTGCCTCGTATTGTTGCTCATCATTGTTGATTACACTGGACGTAATTTTGGTTGCGACAAAAAAGTTAGACCGGAACGCAAAAAGCGACAGAGAGAAAACCACGTTGTGGACGGACCGCAAGCAATTCAATCGACCAACGGCGCGTTGTACGTTCGTGAAACAAGCGTAGACGACGCACCAGAGACATGTTTACTGCAACTAGAAGCAAGTACGCCCCGACAAAGCACATCGAACGACGATCACGTGACCTCTACCGACGATCACGTGACAACGAGCGACGATCACGTGACAATAACAGTGGAAAGATACGACAATGTGCCCACCACGCCTCTCTTGTCTAAACAGCGTCGTATGTCTGAACAAGAGGAACATGAGCTGGACGATTTGATTGACACAATGCGTAAATTCAGCGAAGCAGTGGACCCCAACGCTTCATCGCGTCAGCACGGAAAAGAGGCTCGATGGATGACAACGAGGGGACTGGAATCGAGACCTCAATCGTGTTCTCCTTCTTTAACCTCGTTTCGTAACCAAAGCGATAATCAAATCGACGAGACATCGATGCGTTATATTCCTATTGAACGATACGACAACGCGTCGACGCGGCCGCGATTGGACACGGGAGGTGACGTTCGCGTTTACCCTGTACCTCTACCTCACAAGTCATCGATGCGCGCGTTGACGGGAAAAAGCAACAGCAGTAGAAACATTCACAGTGTCACCCTGCCGCCAGCTAAACGACCACCGCGAACGAAATCGGAAAGTGGCGCGTACGATATCAGGTGACGCGGGACGATTCCCAAATAAGACAGTCCGATAAATCAAACGGCTTTCACGATTTGTCGCTCAGTTTGTGATTGACGTCCGAGTATCTGGACTGCAATGTCTTCTCGCGTTCCATTTGACGTTCGACATCTTCGCGTAGAGCCTATAAGGGAAGGGTTTCAAAACATTCGTACGCCCCCATCTCATAATATGGCGAAGAAAAACACTGGCGCTGTCTGTGGTACGAATAAAAGCCACAGGCGCGTGTAAATAGCCAATAGATAATTAGATTTCTACTTGTGTACATCAACATACAAATGATAGCATTCACGCAATTTGTACTTTCATTATTACCAAACACACATACAAACATACGAGAAATTGTCGAGTTCTCGGTTTCTATAAAGAACGCAGTCAGGGTCTATAACTGACCGTACATGAACATTGAACATTCATGACCAAATCTGTGTCAATAATTCCGAGCTGTCTGTACGTCACCTCTATAATATAACAACCACATGCTTATAGTGGTCACTAGATGAAAGTCGATGAACAACCTATTGTACAGTCAAATCTGTGTTAACAGTCACCTCTATACAGTGAAACCTGTGTATAACGGTCACCTCTGGGACCTGAGAAATGGCCTTTCTGTCCAGGTTGATTTCTATAGAAAGTGTAATTTTTGGGTTATGAAGAGTGGCCTTTATACACAGGTGGCTGCTCTATAGAGGTGGCTGCTAATACAGGTTTGACTGTAGTTCTAAATGTTGTCGTTCACAAAGACATGATAGGTCAATAGTGTCCATTCACTTTTCACCTCTAATCTCCTCGGAATGGCCTGCCGTTCTTGTCCGTGTAACATAGTAAATGTCTCAGCTTCCATGTGAGTCTGCTCAACCTGTTCGCATAGGTCAGACAGCTGCTTAGCAAGCCCCACAGCTCGTGTCTACAATCAAACACATTCAAACACCTTAAAACATGTCTAGACAAAGTAAGTGCTACACAAAAGTGTCAAAGAATCATTTTAATATCCTAGAATAGCAGATCTAAATGATGATTCCTCAAGCCTTTTCATAGATAAAATAATATTTAAGTTTAAACCATTTTGATTATCATATATTGCCGTGTATAAACCAATCGCGTGTATAAATTTCCCCTTAATTCTGTCGCTTCAGCGCATTTAAGCAACAACAAGGGGACGCTAAAGTGTCCATCCTGTATAAACATTTGTTTATTATACTTCCAAAATAGCTTGAGTTTACATGACCCTGGTTTATGTCAGCACAATAATTGCAGCAATATCAAAACCATGAAATGGTAACCAGTCTGTCTGACCGAACTGCGCTAGCTGTGGTGGTATCGTGACCTCGTCTGGAGCTGAGGCGGCCGGAGCCCTGTTCCATAGGGTGATGGCAAATGGAATGGACTTCGGGTAACTGGGTCCTCGCTCAAACGGTACCATGGAACTGGAGGAGTGTCTGCGTTTCTCTAGCTCCATCCTTCAAAAAGGCCTGAGCAATCAGACTTGAGGGCTACAACAACAACAACCGGGCTGTGCTAAACTTGGCCCCGGAGCGCATCCGCCACCGCGCATGACAGTCTCCACTGGTTAGTTCATGGCAATGCACAAGGAACGATCCCAAAATGACATGGTCGAAACTAGTGGTGATGGACCTCGATGATGATAGGATGATGATGATAGGAGTTTATTTCTCATACCCATAATCAGTACAAATGTTTAAACTAGTATTAATTTACATGTGGATATATGCTACTATGTACAATGAGACTACCGATTCTTGATTCTCGATTGCTTCAAGAAGACAGCCGCTTGGATTGATCACACGCTAGACATTATCACGGACATGGTACAAAAATCGATTGCAGTGGAGCACAGACTGATCAGATTGGAAAAGGCTTATGACGACGATGATATATCGCGCTGATTTTTCTTCTTCTTCTTCAAATTAAACAACATCTTCATCTGGTTGAAGGTTACGTCGTTGCCTGATTAATACATGGCAGCTAGTCAATAAAATGAAGGTTAATGTATAATAAATTAAATTAATACTAATGATAATAAATTAATGTATACTACTACAAATAAGCGATAAAAAGGTTTATTTACAGATTACGTTGGAACTATACGATAAAAGTATCTAATTACTGATAATTACAGAATGTTTTAATTTAAATGTGGTTATATGAAATCTAAGCGAAGTTAAACTCTCACCATTTGTGCGGCAGCATCTGAGATAGGGAGCCTGGGCCCTAGTCTCAGAGATCACTGGTAACTAGAGT
>OFHS01000134.1:0-59131 GCA_900245855.1 Calvadosia cruxmelitensis | reverse complement strand
AAGTGTAAACAAAAGTGTTTGCTCGCGGATATAACACGGGTGAACCGAACTGAACAATTGCTCTGATTTGTTCAGCAAATAGGCTAAAAACAACACATGTATTTATATAAAGGATTTTGAAATTTAAACCACAAAGATACAACAGTCCACTGTCCGTGTTAGCCAGAAGAGGTGTCCGCTTAACGAAGGTGTCGCTAATTAAGGCAGGTTCGACTGTATTTCACGTCTTATGTTATTTACGTTGTAATTATTATATGGATGCATTATCCGTGAGTCATGCTCCGAGAGCTTCTATGTTTTATAATTATGCATTACTGTATACTCATTCTTGGAGTTGACTTGCCTGTGACTGATTTTGTCTCGTTTCCTAAGTCTCAGTGATGAGCTCGACCCATACGAAAAGTATTATTAGACTTGGTTTTTCATCTATGGCTATTGAGTTTTATTTGACTTTTTTTTTGAGTTTTGAGGCTTTTTTTTCGTTTTTTTTTTCTCGTATTGCATCCCTCGGCATTCGTAAACAAATCTTATAGATATCTTAGAAAATAACTGCCGCACGTGGTGAATACTTCGAGAAATAGTGTTCTCATTAACAAAATCTTTTATTTCAAGAAATTTTATACTTAAATCTAGTAAACGAATACTTGCCCACGCTCTAAGTAATTAGTTACTAAGCCAACAATCAATATTGCAATTGTTCTTCCACGGACCAAATATTATTTTAAATTGATACTTGAAATAAGAAAACAATTCTTGGCTAGAAAATATTTTTTCAGTGTTAGAAATGAAATAAATTACATTAATTGATTATTGTGACAGACGTAAATGAATAATTCATCTAATTCTATTCCTTCTCAGTTTTTCTTCAGATTTTCAACATTTGTACTCACTATTGCATTCAAAAGATAAACTATTTAATTATTTATTTATGAAACTTTATTCTTTTTCAAATTAGATACATAGTTGCATCTACTTTACATAAAATATTAAGTAGCATTAATTTAAATGTAAAATTATCCCAGATTTTTTCCTATCGGGATTGTATTGATAATGCATTACGCATTTCCTCTTACCACAGCGACGGAGAAACGCTCATACAGCCATGACTTTGCGTTGCTATTTCCAGACCGTTTGAGTAATTACAATGAATAATGTCCCTCAGCCGTAGTGAATACCTCGCACGTGACATGCAGTGTGCACTGTTTCATGTTTAACGACTACTTTTTCTGCCATATTCTTAACTTGAGTAAATGGACTTTGATTTGATCAGAAAAATGTCCTGCAAATAAATCTGATTTCCAAGACCATTTATGTACTTGATCTGCGCGTTCTAAATGACCAGAAGCGTTTGTATAGAACTCAGTGGCCGCCAGCAATTCACTGAGATTGCCCCGTAGTTGGCTTATATAGTTTTTAAGCTAGCAGTAGATAAACTATCCTATTACTTATACAATGATCAAACTTTATTTCTCCTTCATTTACAGTTTGTGCAGACTTGTTCTCAAGGATTGAAAAACTCCAAAACGTTCATACTGGCCCGTCGACATCTAAAAACAATGCAGAGAGCTACCGAAGCATCCAATCAGGGAAGATGAGACGCACTGGTGAGGAATATAATTATACAAAAAATATATGCAAACAGACAGACATTTGCGTATTATAGGGTTGTCGATTTTTTGGTCAGCTTCACCTATACACTGGCTGCTCTAACGATTTGTTAAGCAAAAGGTTTTCTTAGAATTACCCATTTCCACATAAAATTGTGTACTAGCTTGAATCTGTTAATCGATCCCTTTTAGTTTCATCTGGTCAAAATAAAATAGTCAGAAATGAAAAGCTTCTAACATACATGCAGAAGTAATTATAGTGGCACCCACAAGATGCAGCGTGAAACACTGGCCGAAGTTACTTTAGCATCATTCTCGGATCAGCTTTTCCATATTATGATTTCAAAATTCTGTCTGTTTGTATGTATGTTTGTCTGTTTGTTCAAACCCGGCACACTACTCATGGCTAGAAAATGTGTGTTTGACCAGTTCTGGGAAAGAGCAAGGATTTGGTTGTTCACGATTTTGAAACATGCTACTATAATGCAATGTCAAACATAAGTAATAAAATTGACGTTGATCTAGCCGACCCGATTGTGAAGAGGTTGTTTGAAGCTGAGCTATGGATTTAAGTTTGATGAAATTATGACTACGAAGTTAGCAACTAGTCGATATGTGCTATCCTGGCCTTGGCTTGTCTTTGGTTCAAAAGAATCGACTTCTGTCCTTTGGGAGCCTTAGCACGCCGATTGAACTGGGCCTAAGAAGCGATAGGTTTACTCTCTAACACAAGATTCTGTTTTCGCTAGAATTAACTTATCAAAGTTCTACTGATTCGCGTGCTGGTATGATAATCTCCAACTAAACTGTGATCAATTTAGCATGATAGATTATTTGGAGTTGCGACTTCATTGAGTCAATCTCTGTGTTATCAATTCTTAAGATTTGAATTTGTGTTATGAAATGCATTTAATAGCCTCAAATATATATGCTCGTCTTGGTCGAGTGCAATCCATACAATCATGAAGACTGCATACATTAACGGTTCGAAAATGGATAATGGAAGGTTTTCTTTGCGACAAGAAGTGAATACCTTAAGGGTGAATCCAGGGACGTGCGAAGTGCATTCCCCCTTAAAAGGTTGCCAGTACACTTTTCAAGCAAGTATATTTTGTGGAAAGAAGCAATTGAATGAATGTTAATCATCATCAGCATTTTCAATAAGTGACAAGGCTGAAGTTTTCTTACTTTCCCATGCAAACCTGCTGGATCCACCTCTGGACTATGTAGCCATTATATATATAAAACTCATAGCGTACGACAATGGTTGAATTAACTGGGATCAGCAGCGAATATTTCTTGGAAAAGTCTAACCATCAAGCAACAAATCTATATGTTTCTGTAAGTGTCTTTCCTTTTTTCATAATAGTTTTACTTGATTTCACAGATGGGAATCATAAAGCGTTTGTTTGTATCGAATTAATATCAAGCGCTGTTATTATGATAATATATCATGTATTTACAACAACCGAATTTAAGTTACATGCTTGAAAGATTTCTTGCTGCTTTGTGAGCTTTTTCTTTTCTTTGGCAGTTCAAGCGTCAAGCCTTCCGAGGCTAGAAATGGTCTACCATGATGAGTCACCAACTATCTACAACTCGACCCTATGAATACATTCACCTTCTAAATAAATTACGTGAGTGACGATTACATTAACGGTCATATGTACAATACAGCTCTCATTCTATCTTCAACTTGATCATCGAATGTTTTCAGCTTAAATTATCGCATTATAAATTAGCATATTTATAACTGCATAATTAGCCTGCTTTATAATTCAAATATCTTTTGCACCAGCTAGAGTATTTTGACATCTTTCATAGGTTGATGTTCAAGCCAGAACCAGCATCGTCATCCATGTCATCGAAGCTTTCTTCTTCGTGAGGATAATCATCGTGTCTGTATCGACTTTCGTAATCTTCAATTGGACCAAGTACTGTCTCGTTCACAGTATTATCGTCGCTATAGAAACTATCCTCGTTCTCAGTTGGGTGTCTTTCCATTTTACGAGGCGATTGAGCAGCACTGGAGGTGCTGTACGGATAGCTACTAACAGACGTGCGAGAACGATTGCTCTCTAGAGGAGCGGTTCCACCGACAGGCAATGTAGTCAGTGATTGGTTAAAACCGAGAGTATTTTGTGTTGCTCTTAGGCCTCTATTGAGAAGCTTTCCAGTGTTGTGGTCGGTGGGACGTCTTCCAGGAGATCCTGAAGCAAGTTAGATAATAGTCAAGAGCTCTGATTAGTTATATGAAATTGTAATAGAACCTACGAAACGATGATTAAATTAAATCATGATAATTATATTTGTAGAAACAAACGACATTCCGCGTTGAAGCAATAAAAGTGATTCATAAAAGAATCCGCATTCCATTCCAAGAATATCTGCTCATAGAATAAAGGAATAGAATACATTTCTTAATTTGTGTTTTATTGCATCAGTTAATTACTTCACAACTGTTCTATTGTTCTATTATGATGCTGTTTCCGTAATATATACACTGCGAAAATAGGGTTTCCATTTTAAGAATAGAATTTCTCATCTCAAGGAATATTATTCTTAAATCTAGTAAATAAATACTTGTGCACGCTGTAAGCAACAAATTATTAACCTAAAGATGAAAATTGCCATTGTTTTTCCACCGACCAAGTCTTATTTTAAGAAAATTGATGCTTGAAACAAGAAAAAAACTCTTGTCTAGAAAATATTTTTTCAATGTATAACTCTTTACGCAACCTTTCTAGCAGTTTAATTGAATCAATTCATCTTGCTCGATTTTTGGAGCACAATTCAAGCATGCTATCATTCACATGATAATGGGATACTTTGAGACTGTAATCATTTTATGAAATGTTAGAGTTTAATAGACACACTAAGTTAGTCGCTGATATAATTTAAATGAAAAGACAATAACATCAAACATAATGCAAGAACCCTTTTTACCTCGACTGAATGTAGAGCCTAACTGTCGCGTCGCGTAAGGAGTCAGAGAACAGACGTTGACTCTACTCACAATCAAAGTTGTATTATCACAGACAGACACTTGCTTTTATATACTATCATCATGTGATTTACAAATTACACATTTACAAAGGATTACAGAATAAACCTTGCTTCAGCAAATAAAACAATAGCGTAACTAGATCTGCTGACGAAGAGATTAAGAATTGCTTACATCGCGAGATTATTTACAAGACATGACGTAGAGATTGAATTACGACAACAGACGTAGACAATTACAAGGTGACTATTAATGTCATAATTACGTCACCTGTAAAAATACCACACTAACAAATAAGGACGACCCCATGCTATTGTAGTTTCTACGTGGCTTTTACCTGAAGATGGCTCATAATCAGAATCATCAGCATGGCTGCTACTTGACAGGTTGCTAGCGCCAACGTAATCCTCATATCCATAATTGTTTAATCCATCTGAGCAGAAGTGATAGAAAAATGGCAACACAATGAATTACGGATATTATGCTAAACTTCGAAACCATAAGTTAACATTGAAATAACCTGTCATGCATGGAATCGTTCGATTGAGGAAAGTGTCAACATTTGAAATTGATTATTTCAATGATAGTCAGTTTGTTTCCCACACAATTGATGAATGTATAATTGTATATTCCTACAGTTTCTAACAGTTATTAAAAATTGGATACTATATCACATGGAATATTTTCAGGATTTCTATCCATATATTTGTCGATATGATTTCAACATTTTGTTTTTATTTTTTGAGATTATTCTTGTTGCTTTACCTCCTCCATTGCTCTGAGCCAATCCGTTCTGGAATNNTCTCTCATTGCCTTTGCTAAAACATAACAACAATACAACTCATTTCATTACGCTGACTTGACTTCAATCGAACAGTTAATCAGCACGTGATCATCATGCGTGATCAGTCTAAGTGGGATTATACCTTCGGTGATAGAGATGCGATTTCTCTGCCATTGACATTCTAGGCCACATCGAGATCTCGGATAATCCATTAACAGGATTGAAGCTGTGTTCAAAATTGTTAGAAGAATGGTTAGAATTAGTAATAGAAAGTCATTAAATGTTAAATAATAATAATTACGAGAAATAATTACACGGATATAATTAGTCCAACGATGACTTAATAGGCTGTTCTCACAAGCTACCATTTTGGAAACAGCAAGTGCATTATGGGGAAGGTTAATGTCTCTGAATTCGGAATACAGATGAAGCTGGACTTGAAACTGTTGCAGATTTCTTCAAGCTGCACTACTTTCCTTAAAAATATAATTCCCCTTAATATTATGGGTCAGAAACCCAGTTTCTTCGCTGCTTCAAGCACTTAAACATGCCCCACAATGCACTGTTATTCCCATAATGGTAGCTCGTGAATAGGTCTGTTTATAACTTATATTTTGTTCTGACTTAGTGCTCATGAACTTTCTTAATTGCCCAATCTGAAATGCTGCAGCTGACTCAACAATGACAGACCTAGTATTCTGGCATTCCGTTTGTCTTTCAGTGACATGTTCTACTTGGAGTGTAATTCAATTTCAACACACGCAGTGATTACATGAACTATAACACGTTTCATTTGATGTTCGTATTTTTTGCTGCCAAACGTGGAGACAGAGCAACGTTTTGGACGAACGGCTTGAAGAAACGAGGGGACTTTTTCTACGAGTTTGACCACCTTCGTTAGCAAGAAGATTCTCTTTTACGATTTACAAGGGCTTGTTCCTTTGTTTGGAACTATTGGTTGGACACTTTCAGCAAACGCCCCTGCATTGTTGGTAACTGTGCAGTACATAGAAAGACCTTAAGCCCTTCGCCACCACGGCAGCAACGTGGTCCAAGCCGCTGCTCCTGCTGGGATTCGAACCCCTCACCCTGGAAACGAATGTCAGCGTCCCTATCAATCGACCATCAAGTCATTTGATGTTCGCAATAGGTTACAGTGAAACCTGTCTATAACAGTCACCTCTGGGACCTGAGAAAAATGACCTTTAACAAACAGGTGGCATTTCAATGTAAGGAAATATCAAGCAGAGAGAATGACAAAGTTACCACGAGCTGCTGCATTTTGTATAGTGATTCGCCTTTTAACGGACAGCGTTATCCATGTAAACATTATTGTTACAGATTCAACATTGGGAAAGTACATCCAAGCATTCACATCGAAATAAAGAATAAATTCCAGAAGTTGTTCAAAGTTGTAGATTCAAACTGAAGCGTGATGTACTTCTTTACTGAAGCGATCAAGAAAGCTACAGACTTAAGATGAATTCGATTACAGACATTTCACAATAATCTACATGGCGTAGTTATAAATTACAATAATTAATTCTGTTGTTGTCTAAGGCTGCACGCCACAAATGGTTTTATGACGCACCTTTTAAAGTTAGTGGCTGATTTTAGAAATCAGTAGAACTCAATAGGCTTTCAAAAGAGGTCCGAAAGATCCTTACGCATGGTATAATTATGTTTGTTCTATGAAGACGAACGTGTATATGTGTTCCATTAAGTTACAAGAACATATTTTATTGAAGCAGGAGAACATAATATAAACATTAATTAATATTCTATTAGACTGCAATATAAATCTTGAAAATCATAGCACACTATTTACAATATGTTGTTTACAATCAAGTCCGGATTTTGCAATGTTTTCATTTTGGGAGGCTATCCTGATAAGCTTTCGCTTGTCTCCCTCAGGGCCCTCCAAACATTCAGTGTACAATAGTACATTATAAAAGTGAAAAGATTGTTGCATGACTATTTACAGTAACCCTAAACTAATAATATTTACTATTATATGCATTTTTAAAATTTTCAACGGTCCTACTATTCCTGACAGCAGCTGGTAAAGAATTCCACAATACTGATTCAGCTATCGAGATTCGATTTCGCACAGTTTTGTTTGTTTTTCTTGGAATACGTCGCTTGTTCTCAGTAAAAATTTCGTGTTACCCGGGTGCGACCGTCTTTGATAAAATGAAACATGTTCTTCATGATCTGGCAGGNGATAGTGCCTTTCAAACCCTGACAACAGTAGACTAAAACAGCAAGGTACGTCCTTTGAGCGTCATGCGCATGTCCTGTTGTAATATTATTTTTAAATAATTCGCATAGCAGAAGTAGATGAAAACATTCCTGCAATTATATCTTACCCAATTTGGTAAAGGCTTGACCCGTTACTGTTCAAATAGTTCCCACTGTTGACCATGACTAAACTAGTTTGAGGCAATTCTTCGAGAACCTTCCGATCCACCACATGGTCTACGTGAAGTAATCTGAAGATGCAAAATGAGGGTATGAAATTAATAAGCTGTTTTAAATACGATTGATTCTATCTAAGAAGATGTGAAGAAGTGTGAAATTCCTACTGACTTCGCATAATGATGACGTCATCCATGTCACAAACTAAATACAAATACTTCATCATTTGATTTAAAAGGAAGATCATTTGAGAGTCGAATGCAAACGCTTAAACTAGAATGCACTTACCTCTAAACATTCCGCACATGATATAATTATTCTAACTTCTATACAGATACATCCACAGAAACTTATAATATATTTAATTTATGTTATTCATTCAGATAGTGTTCTTTAAATAGCGTCAGATTAATAGAAATGACAAGAACTAGTATGATACAGTACAGTAGGTGCTATATATAAGTACTTAAGTATATATATACATATATAAGTATTACAGATGCCATGTATCATAACATGGTTACTTAAGTAAATATCATGGACGCTTTGAGGATCTAGGAACCTATCGTCCTCTATGAAGCAGTTTTAAGTTGCAATATTGTTATACGCGGCATGTTAGTTGACTTTTTATGATAAGATACAGTCGAAATTGTCAAAGTGATCATCTGTCTTGAGT
Organism: Calvadosia cruxmelitensis; assembly: GCA_900245855.1. Classification (NCBI taxonomy): domain Eukaryota; kingdom Metazoa; phylum Cnidaria; class Staurozoa; order Stauromedusae; family Kishinouyeidae; genus Calvadosia; species Calvadosia cruxmelitensis. The sequence continues at coordinate 50,642 of OFHS01000134.1, read as the reverse complement.
GACCACCTGTCTTGACTTATCACCTGTCTTGAGCGACCATCTTAGAATGGTTCCAATAGTAGAGTGTTACATGTAATCATAAGTATCTTTCCTGAGAGTCAACTTTTTATGGGTCGGTTGTGTGGTCGTTCAAACCAGGGTTGATTGTATATATAAACTGCAAACAATGTTTAAATGCCATTAAGATTTCGTCCACTTACTCGTGGCTCTTCTTCCAAAGAACGTAAATGGCAAACAATAGAATGATTGCCAAAATGACGAGTACATAAGTCACTGCTAATCCAACCATGCCATCATCTTCACCCAAAATAAAAGCACTTGTAGCACCAGAACCTGGAATTAAGCAATACAGAAACGTTTGTAGAAACGACACCAAACACAGTTGTAAAAACCACCAATGCTCTCACAGTAGTAAAACAATAAAAAATGCAGATAAATTATATAAACAGTAAATTTTAGCCTTCTATTTCACCTAACGCAGCAGTTTATCAAGTTTCTGGTCTCTGATTAGCTATTTGACCATAAGATAATTTATAACATTGGCAATTCTTTCTTACATAGTAATGGTACATAGGCGTGATGTTATTTGAAAATGCTTGAAAACCTACCAAGTTGATAAGGCTTTGTAAATATACTTTCAAAGCCTAATTGTCCTCCAACCGGAATTCCAATCACTTGAATCCTGCAATAACAAACATTCAGTTGTATTACTTCTTCCACATTTGATTCTAGGAAGCACTAGTTTTACCACAATATCAACTTTCTTTGCTTTTTTCTCTCTTTGGTTCTCATCCTTGCAGCTTACGGTATTTTTATCTTCCAGAGCCAAGAAAGATTGGTTAGAAAAAATAAACTATGAAGTTGTAACATGAAGGGTAGAAATTGATTTGTTGTATGAATAATTTCTTATAGCTAAACTTTTTTCCTTCGTTTATTTCGTCTTACCTATTCTTTCTAATCAATATCACATGACGCAGTGGATTTGTATTTGTGATTTATTTTATTGAACCTTCTGTCAGTGCTTGACTTCCCGTTTCTGCCATTACATTTTTGGACAACTTCTAACAAAGCTTTCAAAATACATTTGCATGCTATAAAATCCATGTATAGCGCAGGATATTCCAAATCCAATATCCAGTAGCTTAACACCATCGTTAAATATTATTCAACATAATTATACGCCATAGAGTCTTTGAATGCATTCATTACTATTCAGCAACTAATTTATTACTGTATAATTACACTAATTATGCTATAATATCCAGAACTATGCAACGAGCGCATAATAATTACCGGTATTGTTGATTCTGCTTCAAGGGTCCATTGCAGATTCTTCCTGCATTAGCTATTAGATTGCAAACCTCTTCGTCTCCGATAGTTGCAGATAGAACAGCTCCATCTATGGTAGCACCTCGCCGTTTACGTTTTGAAAGCTCTATTTCAATAGCGATGTATTTTTTGAGGAAATTATTCGATGTTTGTCCTTGCATGTTTACGTTATACCAAAATACAGGCGGAAGAGCCGACGCCGCATTGACTGGAAGAAAAAACACAGCGAAATATTCGTAGATAGAGCCTGGATAATTAAATAATTAAAATTCATAGTTATTTAGTTTGAAAAACAAAAATTCTGCATATAAATCAATGAACAGTTTTCAGCATAATCTATACGTGATTATACTCACAATCTATATTGTCTGGATGGAATTCCTGCATGATGATTTGATATTTCTTGATATTTAATGCTGAAAAATCACTGATATTCATCAAGAAGGACATGGTTGATACTCCAATGGTGAGTGAAAGGATCGGCAGAGAAGGCTTGCGATCAACGCGAATAACAACTGGTGTCAAGTCTGCCATCTTTGGAGGGTCGAATGTATCATTTGCGCTGATGAATAATGTATACATTGCTACTTGTGATGTGTTGATTGCAACAGCAGTCTTGATTATGCCTGCCAATGAGTGAGAAATAGGAAGAGATTGAAGTGGAAGAGATTACGTGAGGTTTAGATAAAACATTTTTGTTGGATAATTTGTATACCGGATAACTGTAGATGATTTTCACTATAAAACTTTTATTTTTGATTAATTTACTGTATATGATTTACAACATAGTAAAAGTGCTCAGTAATATCAAGTTTTAGCGAAATTTGTTTATAAATATCCTCGCAAAATTTACTATCTCTGCCATTTCTTTGCTCTATATGTCGTCAATGCCTGGAATAGCCTTCCAAATTCCCTTTTTTGAACGTGGCTCAGTATCAATGCTTTAGCAGACATTATTTGCCGTATTTGTAGTGGCCGCAAGCCATGAACCACATCCGGCCACGCACGTAAGACTTTCGCATCTATTGTTGTAACTCGTAAACATGTTGTCTCGCCCTAGTCTCCTCTGTAAAGTATATTAATCCGTGCACGTTGTAACTCTCTCTCTCTCTCTTGCTGATTCACAACCTTGCCTGGTCCTAGATATAGAGCTCTGGCAACAACGGTCATAAGAACCCTTCGGCCCTCTCTCCCTGTCTACGGACCAGAGCACAGCAAATGCACATCAACTCACATGTAGCCTGGGACTCATTGATGACATTTCATACCCAGCGCTACATATTCACACATATCTAAGTGTTATGCTCTCTCTAAATCATGCAAAAAGAAACATCTCAACATAATTATGTTTAGTGTATCGAAAAAGTTTAAATTTTCAATTTCAAATTTAAATTTTCATAAATTTCAAATTGTTTAATGTTTTTACGAATACAGAAGTGAGACATTTTATCCCAAGCAGTTAGCCACGTGAACACCAATCAAAACGAAGCAGCTGCATTTTGTACCTGTTTCGCTGTCTATTCTGAACAAGCCGCGGCTGTTTCCGTTGGCAAAGAAATAGACGAGGCTACGTCCTGGCCCCGGATCCAGGTCAACGGCTCTCACTTGAATAATGGTTAGGTTCTCAGGAGGCATGTTCGGCATCAACACAGAATATGTGTTTGGTGTGAACACAGGGATATTATCATTGACATCTTGCACGGATATGACCACCTACGCATGGAATTGAGAAAACAGCATCAATAAAAGCATTGGTGATTTACACTTCTCTTAAGCTTTAAAGCCATACCAAATAACGTATACAGTGAAACCTGTTTATAATGGCCACCTTTAAGACCTGAGGGAAATGACCTTTATATAGGCAGGTAGCCTTTCTGTCCAGATTGATTTCTATAGAAAGTGTCAGTTTGGCGTTATGAAGAGCGGCCTTTATACACAGGTGGCTGTTGTATAAAGGTGGGCGGTAATACAGGTTTGACTGTACTTACAACAAATCTATAAATATTTTTAATTTATGACTGCATATAAGCAAAATAGAATTTTCTGTGTTTGCCCTCCACTTTTCTGGCAAAAATAGCGTAAAAATAAAGTTTGGATGTTTAAATGGGAATAACTATTTGAAAGATATCATTTCATTGAAGTCATAACCAGCCAAGTGTCATGCAGTCCAAACTAAAGCTATCGTGTCGTAGACCAGTTGCTTGCAATTATAGTAATTATTATTTATAATAATCATAATAATCTAGTAGTTAACTGCAGTCATTATGCGTGGGAGCAGAGCATAGAATATGGGAGCTTTCTGCAAGCTTGCGGTAATGGTTCTAAGGTTGCATATTCAGCAGTTAATGCCATCTTTTACGCATTACCTTGGCAGAGTTCTCCAATGATGGAATCCCACGATCCTTTGCTGAAACAGTGAAGCTGATCCTGGACTGCGTCTCGTAATCAAGTCCCTCTTTCAAAACGAGTCCATTTCGTATCGGATCGTAAGCTACGATTTTAGCTGCACTTTCCTCTATGATTTCGACGTCAAATTCCCCATTTTGAGCTAAATCAGCATCGGTAATATTCAGATAAACGACTAAATCGCCAACGCCAGCTACTTCGCTCACAATCACAATAAAATCACTTTCGGCAAATGTTGGTCGATTGTCGTTGATGTCAATTAAATTGATCATTAGTGTTAATGGTGGATCGGCGCTTGATGGCAACGTTGCACTGTCCGTTGCTTGAATAACGAGCCGATACGAGGCTTTAACCTCTCTGTCAAGTGGTCGAATGGCAATCACATCTCCTGAAATTAGCAGAAACAAATACAATGGAATGCAATCATGTCTCCGTTCTGATGTGGTTGCTTATAAATCTAAGATTTTCGAACTAGAATTTTGTGCGTGCATTGTCTTTCAATTCGTAAACGATAGATACAGATACTGTATAGTGCGATTAAGCCAAGCCTGCGCCAGAAGGCCTGACATGGACGAATAAAAGTGACCGCTTAACACAGGTACACGTCAAAGCTTGTTTTAACTTTGGCAGGTGTGCATCGCATGTAAACACTTTCATATTAATCTATCTCATTCTCAAGAAACTATGTGAAAGACCTTATGAGAAATTTACCCAGACTGAAATCCTTGATACATTGTTTTAAGATGGACTACTGTTCATGCAATATAGTTACACCGACTGTATTGAACAAAAAATGAGTCCGTTCATCAGCAACACTTGCACAGGCGACATCTTTGAGAGTAAACGAGAAGTTTCATGTATCGGTCATACAGTAGGATGTCTGAGATGGATGCTCATGCCACCTACCCATGGTACCATGTTAAATTTAAGCTTATCCCTCTCTAGGTGCCCATTCACTTGCCTTAGACGGAAATACGTCAAACGAACCTGATGAGGGATCCACGAGGAACGTCCCTGCCTCGTTGCCACTTATAACTGAATAGTGAACGAGGCCATTGTTTCCTGTGTCGTCGTCAATGGCAACCACCTTGGTCAATGGAAGTATATCAGTGCTGTCAACTTCAGTCACGTTAAGGACTACAAGAGGACGAACAAAAGCCGGTCGATTGTCATTGACATCGAGAACCTCGATAGTGACAGTGGCGGTGGTTGTGATAGGAGGCTGGCCTTCATCTGAAGCTATAACTTGGAACGAGTGGGTTGTCTTTGCCTCGTAATCCAAAGGAGCGTTCAATGTAATGTCACCAGTTGTCGTGTTGATACGGAAAAGGTTCTTTGGTCCTTGACTGATGTCGTATGTCAAAATCCCCCCTGGAAAGAAATTTAAGCTTAATGAAAACAACTCTGAGGTGTCAGAGGTGGATATTCATGATGATACGTCATATTTTGTTAGATGAATTTCTATGGACTATTACTAGACCTGTTTAAACTCCATTTGATGTTATTATAACGTGCTATACAGTATGTAACGTTTCCCGGTTTTATGATGTATGTCCCCCATGAAAAAAGACGATGGCTTATTGGGTTCACAATAAATGATAATAATAATAATGACGATAACGTTGATGATGATGATGATGATGATACTGATAGCGGTATTATTTATCAGCGCATTCATCTGGAATTTATAGTTGCCAAATAATATATACTGTAATTGCAAGTCTTTCTTGCCAGTACATGTCTGTCAACTGATTGTATGTATGTACTTTTCAACATATTTGACAGAAAAAGAGACGAAAACGGGAACGCAACTAAACATTCATTGATTTAACTATTTTCCGCTCATTAAGTTTGTATCGTATTCCGTGCGTCTATCTCACTGACCTTGTGCGTCTTTGTCAGTAGCTCTAACTTTCAGAAGATGTGAACTAATTGGTGCGTCTTCACTGATTGGCTGCGAATAAGTCGATTTATCAAACTGTGGCAGATTGTCATTGCTATTGAGCACATTAATGATAACCGTTGCTTTGTTATCTGCAATCATCTTTGGACTGCCGTCGTCGAAACCACCCAATTCCAACGCAAATGTCTGATTGGTCTCGAAATCAAGTTGCCTCGTATTGATGATCTCTCCTGTATCTGTGACTCGAAATAATCCATTTTCAGCCCCGCTTCGAATCCAGAAGATCACATTTCCATTGGGTCCTGTGTCTCGATCTGATGCTGTTACGCGTAGTATAGTTGCTCCAGAAGGAAGACTTTCAGAAACGCTGATGTTGTAGAAACTTGGAGAGAATACGGGCGCGAATTCGTTAACGTCCAACACGCTTATCATGAGTTCTGTGAAGGACGTAAAAACACCATCAGTTGCTCGCAAGAACAACGTGTATACTTCACGTGTTTCTCTGTCGATGGATTGTTCCAGGGTAACAACGCCCGTCGTTGAGTTCATGGCAAAGACGCCTTGGGCAGACCCAGGAATCACGAAGTAGTGGACAACGCTGTTCTCAGCGACGTCGGCGTCAGTCGCAGTAACTCTTGTTATGATCGTTCCGACGCCGGCGTCTTCAGATACATTGGCGTGATGAATTAAATGAGGGAATTTCGGAGCGTTGTCGTTAACATCTTGTACAATAACACGAATGATCTGTGTTGTTTTGGCGTTGTTGTGTTTGTTTATCGCTTGGATGCTGAGATTGTAGGAAGAAATGAATTCTCTGTCGAGAGGATACTTTGACATTAGCTGAGTTATCAATGTCGTCTCTGATGGACTCAAGAATAAAGAATTGTTCGTGTCACCTGAAATAAATCAAAATAAGCAAATGATGTAGCTGAATAAAGTGTGTTTGTAAGCTTGTGATGTCATTGCGTTGTCTTAGTGATGTGACGTCATAGCCTCATCCCGCATTGTTACCTCGCTTACAGTAAGTAGCGCATGCTCTGTTGTGACATGTTACAATTGTAAATTGTATACGTGATCGTTACTTTTGAGTTTTCTAGTTGTGTTGCGATTGGGATGAGCAGGAAAAATATCGTAAGATATTGAATAGGGTTTGCACCAAACATTTTCTTCTCTGTCTCCCTCGCACCAAACCATTCCAATGTAAAAGTAAGCAACATATCTCGATTGGATATCTAAGAAATGATCACATCATAACATCATGATATTTGCATAGTTTTGATTTATACTTGATTTGTTAAGCGAGCAGCAAATGGATGGATGCATCGAAGTTTGTGCATTCATTGCTGCGCTACGTCTGGGATATTGGTACAATATTAATATTGCCAATGTGTCTTCTATGGTAGGCAAAATCATAATGCCAGCTCTGCTGATGCATTTGTGAGGCCATGTTAAAAGGTCCAGAGATGTTATAATTATAGGATGTTTCTTTATCTGCATTGACATTTAAATAGTTTGTACTAAGTATTTCTGATGTGAAGATGGTGCTCCTTTACTTGATTTAGAAGGTCAGCTTGTCTGTGCAGAAAGGGAATACTGCCAGCATTTTAAGAACCTGCGCAGTTGGTATTGTGTTTGCCAATTTTTAGATTCTAAATATATATATTTTTAAACCTTTCAGAATTTATTGCTGCCAGTTAGGTTTGACCCAGCCTAACGGTTAGGTTTTAATATAGTATCTGCAAGTATATATCTTTAATTTGTAAATAATCAGGTCAGGTTTTTAATTTTTTGTATTATTTCTTAAGAAATAAGTTTGGTAGAAAGTATTGTAAGTATTTCTAGAGTAATTTTATAGTTTTTAATGTTTTGGAAATTAATTATATTGTATTAGACATTTTTACCAGAATTACTTTTGCAAGTTATCCGCTTATTTAAAAAAACAAAATAGAAAAAAAAAGAATCTACAAGTAAAATGAATGATAATAGTCAGCCCAAACTGTATACATTTGAAATACGATGCTAATGTAGCGCTTTGTGTCACAGCAGGTGATCGGTTTGTTTCAAGTATCATAATATCATAATATTAAAATAAAATTGGTAGTTTATTGCTAGCAAACCTGATAAGATCTGAAGCAGAGTGGGAGCATAAGCGCTTTGTAAACTTTCGGATCGAATAGAAATGTTAAACAGATGTGAATCAGCAGGTCCATTCTCCATGACGAGGAACGTCAGATTTTTGTCAGTGAAGACAGGAAAAGGATCTAGAATAAATAGAATAAAAAATATGTTGCACATTTTCTTTATGTTGAAACCCTGGAGAATACGGCCATGAAAGCTGGATGGGACCTACAGTATAATTACATCATTTTATTTTCAGAGTACATAGCCCAAAATTGTCATCGAAACCAAGAAAACATAGCCAAAAATCTCCTGATTGGTAAACATCCTCATGAAAATGTATCAGGCATACATTAGTCAGTGCCTTAGAATATTGATAGCAACAGTGATTAAGAAATTATATTATTATTACTATGATTTTTAGTTGTTAATTATATCTCAAACTTTCTGAGCTGTGAAAAGTATTCCCAAATTATTCTGTCACCTGCATGTCTGCTATAATTTATATGCCTGCCTGTCATAACTCACATTCCTGCCATAATTTACATACATGTCTGCCAGAATATATCTCTCAAGATTGTGCTATGCGAAATTGTATACCGAAAAATACCCACAAGCTTGGAGAAGATACCCACAAATATTTTGGAAAATTCATAACAAGTACCCTTCACAAAATGGCATCCTCACGCACATGTGTACCCATCGTATGGAAGAAACCCCTGGGATTGGAAAAGGAATGCTAAATACTAGAGTTACTGGTCAAGTTGTTAACTTTATCTAAAATCTACTGCAAGAGCATATACTGCATATTGAACAATCAATTCCATGCACAAGCAACTGCAGTTGAGATATAATGAGTCACTGCTTGCCATTTATGTAATCTCATAAGATGCTGATGCAAACCACTGCTTATACTAGTTTTTCATTTTGAGTAAATTGAAATATAAAAGTCAATTAACTGAGGCGACTGTTGCATGGCATCACGGTTAATAATTTTATATCCGATAAAGCGGATCCAAATTTCAAGTAGCTACATGGAGAAGAAACAATTGGGAATTGATCAAGTCCAGTTTCAATGCGTTATGGAATTCGTGCTAATTGACCTCTGTCACATATGATGACAGCAGAAGCAAAATTTGTTTGAAGTAAATTCAACGGCAATCCTTTCTACTAATGTCAATTTCAAGGATTATTCTTGGCTGTCAAAACTGTCGATTTCAGGCTACAAAAAGTGACTGTAGTCGCTTTAGTAAATCCAAAATGCATCGAAGCTGCATTTTGCCAAATGAGCATAAATCTGAATTTCCAAAACAACAACAGGAAAAGCGGAATCCGATTAGCTGAACTGGATTGAGCACAAACATCGTACCGTAAACCATCAATTGAGCTGCATTCGAACTCATCTTAACACCAGCTAATGACGTCACAGCGCAAGTGTACGTGCCAGAATCTGTCAAATCAGCACGCGGATCAACGAATGTGGAGGTTATCGCTCCAGGTATCACCTAGCACGCAAAAAGAAAAAAACATGCACTAAACGTATCCTCAATTGACACATTATATTTATAAACAACGATGGTTAAATTACAATGCTAGTTGTGTGGTATTGTAATTAATGTAGAAATAGAATAAATGATAGATGATCAAATAAATGAATAATAAATAATAAATGAGAAATGAGGAATAATAAGTGGTAAATGATAAATGTAATAAATAATAGACGATAAATGAGGAATAATAAGTGGTAAATGATAAATGATAATAATAAATGATAAATGAGAAATAATAAGTGGTAAATGATAAATCAATAGTAAACAATAAATGAGAAATGAGAAATAAATTGTGGTAAATGATGATAATTGATAAATGAGAAATAAGATATGTAAGTGAAAGGATGATTATGATAACAAATGGTAAAAATAATTATAACGATGAATGATAGATGTAATGTATGTAAAAAGACAAATAATTAAAATAAAGTAATCAAATTGTATCAGACATCAAATAATACCCGACTGAATTGAAACGTATTTAGTGCATTCAACGCATTCAAATGTTGCCGATCATTATACTGTATAGCCCTTGTATTGTATAAGGTATTAATAATGATATATTAAATAAACTGACATATCTATAATTTATACTCGCACAGAGACACATGGATAAGCAGGTGAGGCATAAACACACGTTGCTAAAGCAAAACATTTAAGATCAATGGAAATTATATTGGATAAAAATATGATTTGAACGGTGATCGAAGCTCTTGAAGACAACAACTATCTGCTGAAAGATTTTGAAATGTTGAACATTTATTCTATGAATTTATTACATGGCTAGATTTATTCATTATATTAACATGTATTGGTATGACGTATCTTTATTAAATTAAATCTACAGCACTCAATCCCAGACATTAATGTAAGCAGGCGAACGCACATAGAGAACAAAATGTAGCAGAAAGATCCGAATTGTTCACACTTAATACCATAATATCAAGGTCAAATGTCGGGAGTCGAACCAGGGAGGCCTGACTGGCAGTCACACATGCTAACCACTAGACCACAAGGATACTGACACACTGTATGTACACGTTATAATTATACTTTTACCTCAAAGTTTCGGCTCCAACTATAAGTGAGCTGATCGCCTGCGGCTTCACACGTGTAAGTGACCTGACTTGACTGAATGATGCGTAGACTAGAAGGTACGAGCATGTGAGTAACTCTTGGTCCAGCATCAACACACAGAGAAGGAGGGACATCTGTGCCTACAGTAGAAGATGGACAGCATGTTATACAATGCTAATGCTAAGGGGTGGCACAAGAACATTTCAGACAAGGGGTTATAGACTTCGCCGATGGATGACTAACCAAACAACGTAAATTTCTATAAAATGCATAAACTTTGAAATCAATACCAAATTCACATTTCTGAACCTCATAACACGTCGCAATTAGCTTGTCATCTTGATTTATCCATCACGACGGCTGGTTTAAACGGGATTGCGGTCGAGATTGACAAAACTCAGAGCTAAATTCTCCCCGACAGAGCTGCTGCAGATTCCTCGATAGGGAGGGCTACAGCCCCCTTGCCCCCTTGCCACCACCCCTGACATTGCTCTATGAAAAGTCCTACGACGTTCACATAATTATTTGATTGCTTTCAAGGTCCTGTCAAAATGCCTTGCTGATCTGAAATCGATGTTCGTAACATTAGAAGTATATATACAGTGATGTTTCGGCAATTTAAATTTGCTGCACTTAAATATGTTATACAGTTAATGTGTGTAACATAAGAACAGTCTTTAGGAGCTCTGAATTCTGTCGGATTGTGGAACTGTTCAGTTACGACCTTTATTTGAGCTTGACAATAGGGTTAAAATCAACGTAAAAAAATCACTGATTATTTGGAATGTCCCGTATGGAGCTAATTGAATACTAATTATGCCTACCTATTTTTGCCATTGAGAACGTCGAATCTATATTGTAGGTCACGATGAGGTTTCTCTCTGATATCAATTCCAGTCGAACGCTTGTCCATTTTTGTAGGTAAATTGAGGCTGACAAAACGAGGGTGGTGACGTAAGGCTGAGAAATGTAAGTGATTGACGACACACTACTATCTGCCAGTGATTGACCATCCAACATTAGCAGAAAGTGAAAAGAGCCCGCTGTGAAGTTTTGGAATCTTTCCAAGATTAGATTGGCAGCAACAAAATATGTCCCTGACTCTGGCACAATGTATCGTTGGAAATGCTGTAGACCAACCTTCCCTGTGAACACCCACGATGTGTCTTCGGAGGCCCAATGGTCAATGACAGTTGGTACACCTCCCTTTAAACGACTTGTAAACGTCGAATTAAGTCGTGCTGTGAATCCAACGACAGTTTGAAGCGAATCCAAACGGAGGATGGATTTACTGGACAAGTTTAATAGCTTGTAATCAGTGTCCCCGTCTGAGAATACAGTCACAGTAGATAGCACTCCACCCATCATGTACATACATCCAGACAACGAGATAGTGACCTCCTTTCCATCTCTAGTCTCCTTTGCAGCCCCGATGGCTCCAATGTTATTGATCGAGGCATGTAGTCTCAAAATACCAACAAAATCACTGATCTTCATGTTGATGGTAACAATGTAGACCCCTGACGATGCAATGCGGAATCCATCAGCAGTGCCAGTCGTCCCAAAGAAGCTTCCAGAAGATGGAATGATGCTCCATTGACTGATTGGTTGTGTGCCATCGAATAAGATCCGTTGGTCTCCACCAAGGAATCCCAACATTCCATTTGGCATTGGTAGTATCTCATTCACAGCCACTAACGTAAATGTACTTCCCGAAGCCAATCGAAGCATCGACGCATCAGAGGAAGTGACGTAAACAGCAACGGAGTCTCCTTTCTGCAGCACCGTTACACCAGAGAGAGACGCCGTACAATCAAGAAGGCAATCCGAATTGGAGACCGTCAATCCGTTGCCAGGGGAGCTACTTTGATTAGACACCGATGTGTCCCCATTGAGACCGATGCGAATGTTGTAAGAAGTGATGTTTGATACCCCTGTGAATTTGATCATGGCACTAACGAGGTAGATGGCACTCTGAGGGATGCTGACGATGCCTTTTGAGCGATGGTACGTCACTTCTTTCAGATAAAACGATGGGAACATGGCTGCTTGCCAATCGGAAATACGAGTCCATAATCTGAGAAGAGGAAATCAAGCAAGAATGCTACTATTCAGTAAAACGTTCCCACAGGAAATAAGAAGAAAATAATCAACTTCAATTATAAAATCTAATGGAGGAAATCAAACAAACAACTTGCGAATATATTAAAATGATTTGAAGCTAAGATAACTAAAAATTATATGCTAATGATTTCAAGTTACACAAATTATATGCTAATGATTTCAAGTTACACAAATTATATGTTATTCTTCCTTTATCAACTGTTAATATCCAGCTCATGTATGTGATACTTACAAGTTCTGAACAGCGATGTCTTTGTTTGAGTTGGTTTGAAGGGCAGCACTTGTTCTTTTGCGATATGGAGAAATACGGAGAGCTGTAAATCCACAATAACGAATCTCCTGCTGCCATGAACTTTTGGTAGAACGAATCTAAAAGAAAAACGAATAAGAGTTTTTAAAGCTGTGCTTCAAATTGAACGGGTACTATCATTCCTTGGATAATTAAATAAGGCGAATCAAAGAACAGTCAAATTTAGATTAAGCTAGCCCCTACCATAGCTTCTACAAGATAAAAAAGTGGAAGTGTAATGAGATGTGTAAGATGAGCTAACTAAAATAGATACAAACTTCTATCTAAACGCGAGTTATATTGTCACAGAAACTGTTATACCAAGCAACTGCGTTTGTTATTCTACCCATGCATAGGCTATATTATTTACGAGAACCGTATAATTATGCATCATGTCATCTAATACAAGTTGATTTTAGAGCTAGTGGATGAAAGTGCAAGGAGGAGCTGGCGTTCTCTTTTGGTTTGCCTTGACTGGTTGTTTTATTAAAGCTTAACATAATCATTATTCTTATTATAAACAATCCAACGGAAGTCTCTATGCTGGCTGGATTGAGAATGGAGAGAAATTTTGCTGTAAGTCGATTCGAAGAATTCTCTTTTACCACGAAATCCCTCTGTGCAAAGCAGGCGCTTAAGGTGACGACTTACAACAAATTCTCACAAGACATGAGCGTAAGCATGATAAACAGAAGAGGATTTTGTCTTACCACGAGTCCAAACTGACCGTGATAAACGTTTATTTGCATTGCGTGGTATTAGTTTATTTATTTTGTTGAGTAAATAAATAGAATTCGTACCAAGCTCGAATATTTGTTTAGAAACTATGTAAAAAGACAAGGTATAATTCAAAATTAAATAAGTAGCCTGATTGTGTCAGATATCATGAATAATTGGAATGTAATGTAGTATACTGTTGCCTCATATTGTATTAAGGTGTTTATATGTCTTATACTGAAGTTGACCCATCTATTTATTCTTCCTGGGATACAGGAACTACTGCCAGTGTATAGAATGTATTGGAGCATAATATTTGTGTTCATTCAAAAATACGATGCAAATAACTATTAGGAAGCTTGCGACGATTGTGATCGCTTCTAAAGAACAGGCATTTGACTTAAGCGAACACAAATCAAAAGTCATGACGCTACTTTCCAATGAAGTATGCTATAGTATCGACAAATAGAGTCTATTGATGAGTGCTTTCTTTACGCTGTATGGGCGTAATTTATTGATTGACAGCAGAAGTGCATATAAAGATTCAAATATTTGGGATTCATCGCAAGGAATTCTAAAACCGTCTATAGATTGGATAAGTTACAACTTAATCATTTTCATATTTTTGATAAAATCAAGAGTGAATCCGTATTCGAACCCGCGTATTTTTAAAGCATGTGTAGTAAGTATAATCCGGAAATGAGTCCTGCCGAGTTCATGACCTTTGAGAATATGCAGCTATGGACATCATTGCAGTGTAATACCAAGCAAGTCTAAACAGCAACATAGTGACTTTTCCAATGACGAATCATATATAGCGATGTGCTTTCTTCCATACAAGTTTCAAGAAAGCTATCATACAGCCCGTGGTCGCTAACCTACTGCACTTCAAAAGGTTAGCTTGTCGGTGCAAAGAGGTAACACTGTCAGCATTTTAGGACCCTGCTAGTGGATGTTGCTTGCCAACTTTTAGATCTTAAAAATATAAATATTGTAGGCACTTTTATAGTCGTAAATAGGCCTGTCTTAACTGTAATATTTAAACTTTTGATAATTTGTTTTAATTAAGCATCTATATAATTGAAAGCAAATTTAAGTTATTGTATAATAGTCAGCTCAAATTGAAAACTTTTGGAATATGATATTAAACGAAGATGCTGCTGTTGTAGCCCTCAGGTTTGGGGTTGCCCAAACCTTCGGGAAGGTGCAGGAGCTTGAAAAGCGCGGTCACTCCTCCAGCTCCATGGTACCGTTTGCGCGAGGACCCAGTTGCCCGAAGTCCACTTCGCCATAACCCTGTAAAACAGGGCTCCGGCCGCTCCAGCTCCACGACGAGGACGCGGTACCTCCAGAGCCATTAAACGAAGATCGACATAGTATCTACTTCACGTAGCTAGTTTATTGAACTTAACGAAACTATTTTCAAAGCAGTATTTCAAGTAATTTTTAGGTTCTCGTTCAGATAAGTTTATTAAGTAATTTGTAGATGCTTGTTGACATCATGATATATGCTGACAGTTTTAGTAATTTTCATTCATGTGTTGAAGAACCTAAATAATGATTTGTTAAATCCAAAATGATGCCATTTTACCAATACGTTTACTTCTGGTATGCTTCTTAGTATTCTCATCAGAGGTTTTATGCTTACCTGAAGTGAGACGGCACTGCCTGCAGATAAGTGCAGAACACCACACATCTTCAATGTAGTAAAGCTCGATGCTGTGTTATCGATGGATGAGTACAGACTAGCGACAGCACTGCTGCTGAAAGCGACTGAGATTGAACAGAAGAATGAACAGAATACATCAAAATGTAAAAAAAAGCGTCTGGAAACATGCCAGCGTTAGAGGAACATGTGATGAATCTTGAAAAGTTGAATCGTACAGCAAGAGGATGCGTTGCAACTTCAGGTAATTTTATTGAGTAATTTTTTAAATAATTGTAGACACATTTTATCAAATAAAGTATCAATTTAATTTACCTATTGTAGATTATTTTCCTGGATGTTCAATTGAGATAAAGATTATGACGAGAAGTAAAGAAACTTCAGATAACAATGAACGTCTTGCAAGACGTCATATTTAATCTTTAAAAAATAAACAAACTACTTTGAAGAATCAGCAATCAGTAAGAATGATAAAAGTTATTAATGAACAGTTATCACACGGTTTTCTATGTGATATGGCCTGATATCACCACGAGAGACAAGTTAGGAGACACGAGAAAGGCATCAGAAAATCAAGAGCCGCAGGTTAGTGATTTTAGCCTTTCAAGATAACTGTTCAATAACACATAGCTCTTAGCCAATCAGATTGCGAGAATCCAAAATGTTATGTTGTATAAAAACATTTATGAAGCTCCAATGGTTTCAGGTTGAGTTTATCTAAGCTTCTCTTTACCACTGCTGATCAAACTAGAAGCAAGATATTTAGCACTACAATATTAATAAGCTTTTCAGTTTGCTAACGGTTGATCTTCATATTTTATGTCTTACCCAGTTCAAATTCTCCTTGTGCATCAGTGAGAATAATTGACGCACTGATATAGTAGAGCCCAGTCTCTTTTACGTTGATCGTTCCAGCGTTATCGTCAAGGTACAAGAAGGCATCTGTGAGAAAATAGCACAATATATACAATCAAGGGCAGAACCATGACGCTCTTATATATTTTGTTGTATTTATTTAAAACATTTTCTATCTGAAGAATACATCCAAACTGGAGGAGGAAATAAAAGAAATATCTAGCATCAGATGGACTTGACTGCCATGTTTCTTAGAGATTGCAAAATCATGTGATACGAGGAATTTAATATCTACACGACTACAAATTTGTTTGGATTTGAGAATGTTATTAAAGCTCTCTCTTTATATCCTATCAGCCTAAAACGCACCTCGAATAAAAGGACCCGGTGCCGTTTGAGCGCGCTGAGCCATCCAATATCTTATCTTCTTGTAAGATGTTGCACCAATCACAGCCTGACTAATCGCCGGGTTCAGCACTGCTTGGACGCCAGATAAACCGGATGTCGACTGCTCCGTAGCCAAGACGACGGAAAAAGTGCTGTCTTCGCTGATAGACCAATCAGAGTCGCCAATTGCTTCGATCCATAATGAGACTCTGTCGCCGGCATTCAAGTTTACAACGCCAGTAAGAGACATCGTATAGAAGTCACTGCAACAACAAAAATGTATCCAGAAAGGCTATGCATGGTGTTTTCTAGAATCTATCCTGTGTATAATGCAACAGGTGTACGCCAGGATGAAAAAGCTTCAAGTGGATTATATATTTAGCGAATATTCACATGTCGGCAGCCATTGGACATCCAGGATTCGGCCACGGCTATCTCATCGGTAGCCTCCATCACATGTATCATTAGCCTCGCATAACACATGACAAAACATTTTTAACAACAGATTAGTAAAAATTATTCCTTTTGATATTAGCCAGACCTTTTTTTGTTGTAAGGAAGCTGAAGCACGCCATGGAAAAAAAATAAGTTCTCATCTAAATTAATTATCTTACTTAACTACAGATTATCGTTTTATTTTATGTGTTCGTGGTTGCTCTTACTTTGAAGGTGGTGGATTCGTTGCTCTGACAACATAATCATTGATTCCATTCAGGTATGTAAAGCCATTTGGACTGCCGTTGAGTCCTACAGTTAAAGTGTACTTTGAGTTCATTGCACTTGCTGTCTGCAGCTTCAAATTAGCACTGACGATGTACAATCCTCCTGATGGAGATGTATATTCTCCCGTTGTAGCATCAAATCCAGTACCAAAATTGAAAAGAGGATATGAAGGATTTTGAATGAGATTTCCAATTTGCTGCCAACCAGCAACAGCGTTGATGCGAGAAATAAGAACACTGGTGAATCCAATCGAAGAGAAACTGGGACTGAGGAAAGTGATTGACAGGGTTGTTTTGGCGCCAACTGACCATGATGCATCACCGCTGACCTTGACAAATGCAGACACAAACTCACCTGTGGAGTCAGAAAAGAACAGAAAGATCTCAATGCATTGGTTTTGCATAGAAAGGATACACAAATAGATATATAGAAGTATTCCAATAAACAGTACAACGTTAAAAATACATATCGTCTACATGATAATGAATGTGTATCAATCATAGTAATTTACAAACTGCATCAAAATCCCAAGTTGATACAGTGAAACCTGTCTAAAATGGTCACCATAGGGACCTAAGAAAAATGTCCTTCATATACAGTTGGAAGATTTATTTCAATAGAAAATTTCATTTTGGGGTTGTAAAGGGGCGCCTTTATACACATTTGGCTGCTCTATGCAGGTGGCCGCTAATACAGGTTTGAAGGCAACAGGATTATGCAAGAAAATTTGTAAGTTCGACTTTGCTCACGAGACTTCTACTTTTATTTTTTACCTACATATTATTAGAATTTGCGATTGTAAACGTTAGTTTCTCGCAATCTGATTGGTCGAGAGGCATGATTAAAAGTCTAGACAACTAAACATCTGTAGTTGCCCTTAAAGATTGGGAGATGCGAACGTTCCTCGTCAGGAACTACACAGCCACCACAATTTTAATGTAAGCTGCCTTTTTTGCGTTTAATTCCTAATTAGTTGGACGCAAATATAATTGTATTCCGGATATCATCGCATTGAAGCTGCAGCGATATCCCCCAAGGCCATTTTGCAGAGAAATTTTCATTACAATTCGATAGTCCACAGGGATCGATAAAAAGAAATCTAGGAGACGGGACCTGTAAGCTACAAGCCATTTCCTTAGAATCGTGAAAATATTGACTGTTCTCCTTACCAGGCTCCATACGTAGAACTCCCGCCACGTTTAATGTATCTTTATTGGTCGGATTGCCTTTGGTCGAGAACAAACCTTCTCTTTTTGATAATTTACCGTTGACAGATACCAGAAGAGAGATAGCTCCGTCGACATTATCGAATACGGCATTCACTGAGATGAAGTAAAGTCCTTCTAATTGAGCTGTAGAGCGACCAGATGTCATATCATTTGTGAAGGAGAATGCTCCAACTTGATCGCCTGAACCCCATTGGGTCAATTCAACCCACGTATTGTCAGCAGTGAATGAAATCTGAACAATGGTAATAAAGAAAGAAGATGATGACGCAACAATTCACTTCGGGGTGAGCCAGTGCATTATTGGATATGCAGAAGGTGGTCACAAGCTGAGCAGTTTCTTATATTGAGCTGTTTGTTACAATTTAAGCTATGTAATGTGTGCTGGCATAATTATTTAATATTATAGGGTGATTAGATCATGAAAATGTATTGATTACAGTAGATGGAATCTTACAATTGTAAAGGACCTAGAAATCTGTATTTAATGTTCCAAATTTGCTATCTCAGTTGATTATGATGTGAAGATCTGTTGACATTTCGGATGCATACCTGAGATGGGATTGTCTGATGCATGGCGGGATACGTCGATTGCACCAAACAAGCACTGAATCGACTTCCTTGCAATATCTTGTAAGCCTCGTTGCTCTGCTGGAATATGAACGCGTTGATTGGTTGACCAACCGACAGATAGAAGACACCAATTAACGTGAATGACACGACGCCCTGATTGGCTGGCCTCGCTATGGTCTCGTATGTGCCGGCCAATCCACTGGACAAGCTCAACGCGTCACTTCTCAAGGATAAAATGGCGCTGACGACAGGGCTGCTTGTTTCCAATAGAATATTCGCAGTGACAATGTACTGGCCATCTCGAGGAGCAAAGTAGCTAGAAGAAAAATTCACAACTTGACTCAGCATCACTTATAACAACAGCACATGAAGAAACCCGTAAAGCGTTCCCTCAGTTTGAGATGCGGAGGTCTGGAGCAACTACATTTGCCAATTTCGAAGCATTTTCGAGACAATATATTTTAAATGCCGTCGTTCATTTTCTAAAACCTGAAGAGTAAGAATTTGGTTACTCATTTTTCGCAAAGTCAGTTGTAGAACAATTTAGATCAAACTTTGGCTTTCCTCGGTTTTGTGCAGTCGTAGTTGCCCTGTCTACACTTCAAAGCTAAACAAGTTCAAAATTCTGAAATTACCTAACATCTTTAACTACAAGGATAGATTCGGAGTTCAACACTGCTAGAGATATAAATAATATGTAGCTATGCACGAGGAGGACCTCAACGGAAATAAACCTCGCTGCTTACTGGGATAAAATAAACCTGTCTATAACGGTCACATCAGGGACCTGAGAAAAATGACCTTTATAGACAGGTGACCTTTTCAGTCCAGGTTGATTTCTATTGAAAGTGTCATTTTAGGGTTCTGAAAAGTGGTTTTTTATACACAGGTGACTGCTCTATAGAGGTGGCCACTAATACAGTACAGGTTTGACTGTATACCCTTCATATATATATTCTGTCATTGCTAGCGTCCAATATTTTATCAAGTAAAAGAGATTGAAAACTCACCTGCCATCTGAAACGTCATTAAAGCCACTTCTCTGGAATTGTCCTTGTTGTCCTTGCGTGGCTGAAGCAAATGGGATTTTCATCCAACCGCCTCCACTAGAGGCGAAATCAACATCTGATGCCCCAGAGAAACCTATGAGAGAACGGAACACTCAAATAATAAACGGTATAAAGAAGGTGCAAACATTTTTCAGATATTTCCCTCAAAACCTTCTTAGTAAATTTGTATCTGGTGCCTTTTCCACCAAGTTTTTTATTATGTCATGCAAATCTGTTAGATACCGATTACTAGAATACAATAAGCCACCAATGTAGAATTCATTGAGATATTCTTCTATTTTATATTTTACTTTTCTTTGTTACAAAAAACAGTTCAATATTTTCAGCTGTAATGGAATCATAAGAAAAAGGAAAACAAATCTTAAATAAGCATATTTACTTTTTCCTACACACCGTAAAATCTTTCAGATGTCATAGCAAATGATACCCTCCATGCACAAACAATCGTGGTCGTCTTAAACAGGGATGCTTTTAGAGAAATGAATATTCCTGATAACCTGATCCCAAAGCTTACTTGTAAATTTATAAGAAAAAGTGAATATCCGACAAAATAAACGATTTTTAATCGAAAGAAAGAGTGGCTTCTGATAAGATATCAGCTAAACGAATATCATTTAACATCAAGTGGAAATCCGATTTAAGGCTTCTTTACACCAAAGCATGCAAACTATAAAGCTTTTAGTCAACATTCTACAGCACTTTAATCTATATTCCTCTTTTGACCACGCAATAAAGTAGTGCAATACCAAGTAAGATATGTACGACTCTTGTAATAAATCACTTGTCTGCGAACCATAATTATCTCAAGATAAGCCCAATGATCGGTAGGCAAGAAATCAGTTTGCCATGGTAGCATATTGAAATAATACATGTTTCATAGCGATTAGTTTTTAGTTTTATGGCGACAGCTAATTTCTTTAGTACTTAGTTTTTAGTTTTAGCGAACTACTTTTCAAAATAATTATTTTTAGTTTTAGCGAACTAGCTTTTAGCAGATTAGCTTTAGCGAACTAAGTTTTTCTCTTAGTTTTTACACCTTTGCATAGAAATTACTTCATCAGCTGCCATTTCACAATAATAATCCTAGCTATAATTTGAATCTTCATGATCTGCTAACTTCAATATAGGAGCTGTAGTAACGCCAAACCTATGAATAGTGGCTTCTTAATCTCTTAATGCAATTAGACTGAGATTGCGATCAGTTAAAATGTTGAACTTTACCAATGTTAAAGTTAACCATAAATGAAGTGATGGTTGACTGTTTGTTATGAAAAGTACTTTATATCTAGATTACACCCTAAGCCTTTCGGCATCTTCCTTAGTTCCATTTTAAAATTACGTTAGTTCGATTTAATCAGCTGTAGCAACTCGTAGCTGTAGTTTGACAAATTCAAAGCTAAGCCAGCCAATAGCCGAAAATGAAATGATTATTCTCTATCAATTTGAATTTTCCTATCATACTGATCTACGGTAGACAGACCAATGCATCAATAAGATTATTGCATATTCTAAACTGTTGTAGAAACATCAAGCGATTCCATTCCGAGGCCACATACCTGCTAATGAGGCATCGACAGCGCTGATAAGCCTACCAAAGAAACCACTGCCTCTTTCGATAACATACGATGTGTCGTTTCCTAGCAACATAATGGTAGCCGTCTGACCAGTCTGTAATTCGACAGAAACTGCTGTAGACAGTGTTTTGCTGCCGCTGAATTCATAATGGACAATGTTGTTAATGTAGTCTCCGTTGATTGCAATGGCGAGTGAAAATGCCGAACTGGAACTTAAACTTGTGATCTTCAAATTGGTTGAAATATGATAGATGCCATGACAACTAGCGCTCAGCTCTCCTGTGCTTGGTGAGAATCCCGTGCCGCTGTTGAATAGGCCAATGCTACCATCAGTACTCCAACCACGGACCGCTGACCATCCGCTGTCCAGTGCCACGGGCGTCGCTTGAAATAACTGAGCAGAATATCCTGTGTCGACGCCAAACAGACCGACAAGTTTCAGATAGAAAGAGGACTGGGCACCACCAGCTATAGCCCACGTGGTATCTTGATCAGATCGTACATACACGGAGACAATGTCATTGATTTGAAGAGAAAGAAGCCCTCTTGAAGTCAATGTCATCGAGCCTAACTGCTCTCCATTCGCTTGGATCGTGGTAACTTCTGGAATGTTCATTACATCGTGATTGATAACGAAGGCCAAGCTGAAATCCCCATTGTCTGCCCCAGTCATCGTCACTGATGCTCCCAATACAAATAAAGCAGATTCTGGTATCGTAATTTCTGATGCGCTGTTTGTCAGACTAAGATCTGTGACGTGATAGCCTCCATTTGATGCGACCTCCCAGTTATTTACTTTCGTCCATGCTGTCGAGGATACTGATTGTCCACTGCGCAAGCGAAGGCTGGCTGAGCGAGCAGCAAAGCCTTTGTAAACAAAGATATAGAGAAGAGAAATTAGACCTAGAGGTAGTCAAGAATATACTGATAGATCCAGGAAAATGCCTTAACTTAGAACTTGAAAGCTATCATATGGAAACTCTTGCTTATTTCAATTCGGCTGTGTAGCATTTCTTTTTTCTAGATTTTCATCATTTATTTCAAATATAATTATTTACATCGTTAAAACAAAACTCTGAAGAAGGAAATATTAAAAACTGAATAATAATGAATATAAATATAACATTGTAATATAGCATTGATCAAAGGAAAGAGGTGCACTTTTTGTTCATTCACCGCAAAAAATATTGTACCCATTTTAAGAGCAAAATTGCTCATTTAATGGAATCCTTCTTAGATCTAATAAAAAGATGCTTATCCACACTGTAAGCCACAAATTACTAAGCCAAGTGTATATTTTGTTATTGTTAAAGCAAGTCTTATCCTAAGAAAATTGCCGTATTTGAAACAAGAAAATGTTTCTTGTTTAGAAAATATTTTTTCAGTGCAGAACGACCGCAACATTCATAATATGAACTGCCCTCCAGTCTCCAGTGTAGCTACAGCGTGCTTAAAATATATTATCATGAACCCTTTAGTAATTTTCAGCAGGTGAACTAACATTGTAGGTTTCTTTCCAGCCATGAAACAGTTAGATGATTGCAACGAGCACTGTAACAATTCAACAGATTTTGCTAATTATTCCTCGAGATCGCAACAAGAGCCAAAATTAGTGTAATTGACAATACTGCCCACAAGAAAAACATTGCATTTATCATCCTTAAGAAAACATTTATTTGACTGCATCAAGCTAAACATTTTAATAATGCTATTTATAGTAGAAAACAAAATAAAATAACTGGCAAAATAATGTTTTGTGTTCATAACAATATGAATTCGCTTAAAAGTTTAAAGGTTTTTATAGACCGAGGTGAGATGATAGTCCTCGGCCATGAAATATCCAGGAAAAAGTTTCAAAACGCACCCGGTTAATAAGGAGCATTTGTAGGAATAACTTTCAATTCTCAACAAATTCTTTAGCTCTACGAAAGGACAGTTTATTTTCCTTAGAAAACTGCGGGTAATTTCATCTGACGGATTTGAAATACATTCTTCAGTTGAACTGCAATAGAAAACATTCTTACCTTCGCAATATTTCGAAGGAAGGATAAGAAAGGAGCCAAGAAGCCAAAGGAACTTGAGTGAGGATTTCATTACGATATAGTCTTAACAAAATCTTCCTCGCATTTCAGAAACTTGTATTTTGCTGCCGGAGCGAAAATGTTGAGATTGCGCTGCACAATCTAGTTTCCATGGAGATGTATCAGCCCACCTGCATCGATAGACTTTGGCATTGAAACATTCGTCATTGCACTGTTGCTTGGCAACTGAATGTGTTCTAAACCTGAATGATGAATCATGTGAATAATGTGGAAATACGCGGACCAGTTTGATGTGTTCTGCTGTGTCACGAGACGGCGGCTGGTTAGACAAAGTATTGAAAGATACAGAGTACCGAAGGGCCACAGCACTGTGCAGTTAACAAAACATCTCTAAATTCCCCGTCAAGTTTGCTTTTCACAAATGTTATTTTTTTCACACTTCAATTTCCCTTTGGCGAATTATTTGGAAACTCGTGATCTCCTTTTCCTAATCGGAGCAAATTTTTCACATAAATTCAATTTTACTCATATTGGTTTGTTATGTAAACCTTTTGAGGTTGAAGATTTCTCTAACGTAATTGGAAATCAGGTTTTAGGAAGTCCCGCGCACTTCAGTTGAAAATGATTTGTAAAGTTTAACACTTAAATGCTTCCGAGTCTTTAAATGTTTGATGGGAAATCTCAGAACGTACAAGTTGGTCGTATTTAAATTAATTCTTGTCAATTGCTAATGCCAGATAGCTCTGTAATAAGAACTCAAGAAGCACCTTTAAGTCAGACACACATCGAGCATTCTGGACTCTTCTGCATTTGAGAATTCTCGAAATGTATACCAGGAAGTCGGGGACTAAAGCTTGTAGATCCGGGAAGACCAGGACTAAATTCTTAAAAACCTTTATACGAGTCTTGAGAGTTAGACCTTGGCTAAGCTTATCCCCGGTCCATTACTCAGACACGCATAGATTCTGATTTGTAAAACTCAAGTCTTATAGACCATCATCTTGCAATATGTTATGAGGTTTGACATGTATATTCCCTGACTGTTCATGATCCAAGGTCAAGATCATATGAAATACTTAAGCGCTGGCCAAATGAGCCAACATTTTAGGCCAACATTTGTTGGACGGCCAATGTTGAGTCATTTGGCCACCTTGTTGGCCCGGCGAACATTGTTGGCCGAATGTTGGCTCGACTTTGACGGTCCTCAAAAACTTGAGCCAACAACGAGGTGCTGGCTCAGAATGTTGGCTCATTTGGCCAGGGCTTAAGAGAAGCGAAATCATAAGAAATACAATATATACAGTACATGTATGTACAATATGTTCTTATAAGAAAAATTCAATTCAATGCTGTAAGCGACAGAAACGTTTTCACTGTAGCGATTTTTAGATTACTACTTTGTATATCGCTTTGTTTTCATTGTAAATTCTCTCATTAAAACACGAAAATAATGAAAATGCCAATGATGTTATCACATATCAGGAATTCTGATGCCATTTGTTGTGACTCCATATTATAGACAAATCCAACAATTTCTAAAAGACAGAAAAAGGAGAGAGATGCAAGCTATGCGGATGTATTCGGCAACAGCAAGAGAACAAGCAGCATACCTCCAAAGGCCTTGGACCAGTATAGCCGCTTTGAAGATTATGGAGCATGACACAAGAGCAGTTTTACTGTTCTTCTGTAACCAGAGTAAAGGACCCAGCAGACCGTAACCATGACAACACTATTATATGCCTGATCTCATTGGTTGATTGGCTTTGGTGACCCACGTGTTGCAATGGGGCGTGCGCAATTTCCGCATTTCAGGGGTGCAAACTGGCTGCCATTGTTGTTGCTCCGCGAATGTGCACGCTCGAGGTGTTTTCCTCTAAGCGATCTTGAACTCCTACAGTTATTTGATAAACCGAACGAACTAATGCAATGATAATTTTTTGTGCACAATTTTATTCATTCACCTTAAAATTTACCTATATGACTAATCAAAATTAAAATAGCCTATAATTCTNTGAAATTGAGTGAAAGTTATTACCGCGAGTGATTGCTCTGGCCTGTTAAATATTTGTCGCTTGACAACACTATTATATGCCTGATCTCATTGGTTGATTGGCTTTGGGTGACCCACGTGTTGCAATGGGGCGTGGGCAATTTGCGCATTTCAGGGCTGCAAACTGGCTGCCATTGTTGTTTCTCGGCGAATGTGCACGCTCGAGGTGTTTTCCTCTAAGCGATCTTGAACTCCTACAGTTATTTGATAAACCGAACGAACTAATGCAATGATAATGCTTTTGCACAATTTTATTCATTCACCTTAAAATTTACCTATATGACTAATCAAAATTAAAATAGCCTATAATTCTGCTAGCTAATCATGTCAAACAATTTAATCAAATTAATCAGTTAAACAAATTTTATTATGTTACCACTGATCAGACCATGTACAGCATCTGGATTATATCTGTTAAAAGTAGCCTTGTAGGTTTGCGAGAAGACAGCTCTGGCAAATTGTCTGGACGATCAATGTCGTATTAATCCTTCCTCATATTAATTTCCTCTTGTTATATAAGCTTTCAAAAACACGAGCAAGGGCGTTTTCGTGAATTCCTAAACGATTTTTGTAACTGGGACTTTTCTTTCTAAATTGTTGTGTCATTTTCGTGCATATCAAAACATTCCTCATAATTGACCTCTTTTCTTTCTCTTAACCTCTTTCTTTAGACGTTTAGCATAAATTTCGCTCCTGCTGTATATCTTGAATCATCTTAGAAACATTATTGTAGTACATGGGTCTCCCAAATAAACAAGCATTATTATGTGCTTATGGGATTTCCCAGATCGATTTCAAGTCTGTAATTTGTTTGTACTGTAATTTGAACTATATATAATTATTGTATCTTAACTTGAATTGGTCAAATAAATATATCTATCTATCTATTATTGCTAGCATTATTACTGCAAATACGCCCTCCGAGGAAACTCGTTGATGTTGAAAATTCCTGGCATTTGCACTCACCTCCTCCCAGCATCTATTTATACACAGAGTTGTCCCATGGTGGAACGCCCTTCCCGAACATTTTGTGACAGAAAAGTCATTGTATAAATTTAGACGGCTATTGAAGAATACAGATCTTTCTTCCAATTGCCTTGTATATAGATAAAATGCCGCTAGCTCGCTTCAGCGCTGTCAAATAAGTGTCTGTACTTGTAGTTAGGCTTTACATAAGTGGAAATGAAAATTTCCCTGGAATTGCCTGTTCTTAGAACAAATAAACATACATACATACAGTGCATACATTCGTATGGCAAAGCAATATATCAATCAGCAAATATAAACAACATTTTTTGAAACATTGTATGAAGTATATAATATGAACAAAGTGTCATTTTATACATAAAAAGTGTATAGCAGCAAGGCCATTGCTAAATCATAAATATGTTTTATATCTTCTTTGATTCAACGATAACTTGTGAGTGCTTGGTCTTAACGCTTGCTTATTACACATTTGGAATGCTGAATTTTGACCTCATCCTTAGGTATTTCGACAGCCATTAACAATTATCAAGGAATTATACAAATTAGATAGTTCCAGAATTTCTTGCTTCATTCCGTTGATTTTTCGCTTGTTTTCTTCAATGTAGTTCCGTTGCTTGTCTCTTGAGGCACGCAAAGAATCAAGGACGGGCCCAATGTTAAGCGAGTTCAATGTCCTTCTAGATGAAGTCAATTTATTTTGAACATCAACCAAAAGCGTTGAATCTACAACAGCTTGATTTTTGAGTTGATCCAAAAGACGTTGCAAGGAATCATTTGTTGATTTCGTTGTTACTGAGGTCAAGTTGAATTTCTTAGATGTGGTCCTCACGCTATCATTCACCATAGACACATTTCTGCTATGGTCAATGCACAAGATGTGGTCTGCAGCTGCTGTGAAACTGGCTTTTTCAGACGCTCCTTTGATGGTTTCGTGTTTTCGTGGGATGCTGTCCATTTCATTACGATTGTTCGCAAGCAACTTTGCTTCTTGTTGGAGTGCTCTCAGATCCTGAAAAAAATAATACAGATACTGTACAAGATAGCCGATAATATGTTCTATAGCTTCATCTTGAATGATGTCCTTAAGAGTAGAGGAAATTTTGTCCAAGTAAGCTTACAATTAAAATTGTAAAGTTGTAAAATCGTAAAATTGTATAGTTTAAGGATATATAGTTAGATAGAAATGTATAGCTTGTGTATTTGTAATTCAATTTATATCCGATCATACCGTATGTATCAATTTGAAATATAGTATATTAGAAACAGTAAATCTACATGGCGTTCGGACAAAAATGTTGTGATCTGAGTCCGGCCATGTTATGTTCCTTTACGAATGACTATGGAGCAAATTTATGCATTTTTCAATTATTTTTCAACTTGCATGATTATTGTTTAATTTGAAGAGTGACGAACATCATCATGGAATAGTACAATGTGTTCCGATCAAAGCACAATACAAAAATTAGTGAACTTTTGAAATTCTGTTTTGCACAACAATTAGGAATGGATAAGAAGGAAAACTTAATGAAAATTTCTGTATCATCCGGAATGACTGAATTTCACTCTCTATACGATTAAAACCGCAAAGTACTCAACTTCATCTTTCAACATTTCCCCTTGTTAACCATCTGATTTTATGATTTCATCAGAAGATAAGTCGATATTTTCTGTTCGGGTTGGTCATCCATGATGTTCAAAAATGTTTATAGTACTTAATTTTACCTTGGTGTCTTTGGTGGTGATGTCTTTAGACTGGTTTGAAATGATCCAAGATTGCGTAGTCGTTGCCATGGTTGGAATTAGCTCGCTTGTCATGGCGTTGCTCTTGGCAACCGCTGATGCACTTGTTACGTTGACCTGTTATAAAACAATAACATCATTATAATTTCTCTGAGCAATAGATTGGTATCAGTTGCGAGTTAGCCTCGCTCACACAACCTCTTTTAGTCAAGTCAACTTCTTCTCAATGTATAACCTTGTTTCTTGTTCCTTTGTAAATTAGTCTAATATTACAATTATTCGTTCTTGTTCTCCATTGTGATTAAATTACTTTTCTCGTTCTATATAGAACACATCCAAATCTACGCAGGTCATACACACAATCAGATCACAGCGTATAATATCATAACAGCAACCTGCCTCCGCTTAGCGACTGAGTCCATTGCTCCAGGCTGCGGCCGCTATTGTCTGGAAGACATTCAACTACTGTAGCAAACAGTTCTGCAATAATTATATAAAACGCCGCAGCTAAAAGGTAAAAGCAATACATGAGATATCTGATGATGGTATACAATAGAAAGATACTAAAAGGTTCTACTGTAGTAATGACTAGTTGCTAAAGCAATAAAGATGCTTACCTCAAGCCCTCAACCTAATACTTTATGCAAATTAATACAATAGTACACATTAAATCATTGTTGATAAATTAGACGTTGGCGGAGTCACTGTTTCTCCAGTTGAGCACGTTCGGAATCTTGGCGTCTGGTTTGACGACCACATGTCTATGAGTGTTCATGTTGGGAAGGTATGCAGCAAAGCATTCAGAAGTCTGCACAAGATCAGACAAATTAGAAAATACTTGTCAGAATCATCGACACAAGTTCTAATTCATGCGTTTGTCACCTCGCATTTGGACTACTGCAATTCCTTAATGTATGGCCTGCCAAAATGCCAACATGATCGATTACAAAAAGTCATCAATGCTGCCGCTCGAGTTGTTTGCAAGTCTACAAGTTTGACCATATTACACCAACGCTGATGCACCTGCATTGGCTACCGATCAGAGAGCGAATTCTATATAAGATAGCCCTGATTGTGTACAAGGCAATGCACGGTAGGGCTCCATCTTACATCTCTGAGCTCCTTGTTCGACAACCATCATGCGGATATTCGTTGCGTCACAAAGAAGGTGATCTTCTGGTTGTTCCAAGATCAAGAAGTAGGACGCTTGGCGACAGAGCCTTCTCTATCTCTGGACCAGTTGTGTGGAACTCTATGCCAAACGAAATTCGAGGCTTCCCAACTTTGGAATGTTTCAAGGCACGACTCAAGACCCACTTTTTTAAAATGGCATATGCGAAAAAATGTCGTTTCTAATTTAAATCATCTCAGGAACAGTACCTGTATAAGATATAGTTTAATTTTAATTCTCATTAATAGGATGGTGAAAGTACATTTTAATTTGCTATAATTATATATATTTCAGTTTTAAAATACGGTATAGTTTAGGCCATGATGCATGTCAGCGCTTTAGAATATTTGTATAGTTTTAGCGCTCTATAAAGTCTTGTATTATTATTATATTATTATAATATTACAACGCTTTACTTTCTTCTAACCACATTGAATATTAAAAGTTGCAATACAGTCGAACTCGCTTTATATCCCCTTACTTTCTTTCAAAGTTTTTGCGAAACTCGCTTATTGTCCAGTTTTAAGGATGTTTTACAGTGTATGCAAGCTTTTCGAAACATTTTGCATCGAGGGACCCAAACAACATGTCACTTGTTGGTTAGAAAGAGTAACTGGTCAGTTTTGTTACTGAAAAAGTGCTGTATAGCTAATCTCCACTAAGTATCGTTAACTAAGATGTTCTTCTTTCCTGCTGTTGAAATGTTGAAGTCGCCATGTTAGAACAACGGGAAATCTTGTTTTCATCTAGTCTGGGTAATATCCCAGCTCGCTTTATATCCAACTTTTGGTTTGCAAGAAGGGCGGGATATTAAGCAAGTTCGACTGTGTTACTAAACTAAATTAACAAGAGCAATTCTATACTTTCTCCCATGGTTCTTTCCAACTTTGAGGGTGTCACGAATGCTTGCGGTATTACTCCTCTGAAGTAATTAGCTACTAACTGACCAACACATGTTAAAATCACTATCCAAGTTATCAACATGAACAACACATAATTGTCCTATCCCCAGGACCTGCAGTTCTTCTGGCTAACACCGCAATGCCAGCTTGATTTGATAGTTGCAGTGAGGATATCTCCCGTTCATCATCCCAATAAGCTAAACTAAAGTAGTTACAAAGAAGAATTTGATCTTACCGTTGCTATGGTATCAAGAGCCTCTTTTGCCTGTTTCATCGCCTCGTTTGCAGTACGATCGTAATTTATTAGCATGATTAACGTTTGTTTTGCCAGACGAAAGTCACGCGAGGCATTCTGGACAGCTTCATTGGCAAGTTTCAATGAGTTAGAAGCCTGAAGTGAAAGCCCTCTGATTTCCACTTCTACATCAGAAACCCTTTTTGTGTGATGTGAGACACTCTGAGCCAGAGCAACGGACTGCGAAGTAACGTTCTGAATTGAAAGCGAAAGAGTATCGATGCTTGAGTTAGCTGCGCTGAATAATTGCGTTAAATTCTCAATTTTCTGTAGCTGTAATTGGGTTTCTGTCGCTTTCAACACATTCGAGGTATTCAATATTGACATTGCCATAGCAACCAGTGCGGTAACATTCTTGCTAACTTCCGACGATCCGTAAAACTGTGTTGTCATGGAGGCGGATAATGATTCGATCTGCTGTCGACGTAATTTGACTCTATCTGACGCTTCGTTCAATAATTTACTAATATTGTTTGTCCTTTGTATCGCGAGTCTACTGCTTTGAACAACAAGTCCTGCGTCTTTCATGGATGCCCTGTTTATCCGTGTGGCATTTAGGAGATCGGCAGTAAGTCTAGAAGCCAATTCATCAATTGTATAATTCATTCCCCTCATCCTTTGCAGAATATCTTCCGTCGCATTCAGTTGCCGTACAACGTCATGGTAACCAATAACAACCGCCATCGTCAGAATTTGCCGAATCTCCTCCATAGCTTCCATGGTAATGTTTCCATTGACCAATGATGTGTTGATATTGATATCACATGACTGAATTAATGTGGCTATTGTGATGTTCAAGGTTGCGGCAAGATGATTGAGTGTCTTGTTGACGACGGCAATCTCATCCAACAAAATGCGCTCCTGATTGGTTGAATTGCTGGCGGATGATGTCATCTGGCTCAGTAAGAGGCTCGTTCGTCTCATCTCTGAAGCAAGGTCTTGATTGATGGCCGATGTGTTGATTGATTTATTTGATTGTCCGACTAACGAGAGCAACCGAGATCGAATTTCATGGAGGTCGTTTGCCAGCAAGCCGTGACAAGATGAACAACCTAAGATACAAAAATATCAATCAAACGCTTCAGTTATGGTATTCAATAGTAGAGACCTTCCTAAAGAATTCTTCCATCTTCGGCGGTTAGCGGTTAGCCTTGCAAGATGGAATATTTTCCGTACTTTCTACATTTATGCTATAAAATGTCTACATCATGAATTTATTTCTCGCATAATTATTTCTTTTTTAATACAATGTTACTTATTTGAATATTAAACAGTATACATGAATGGTTTTCTTGGAATTATGTGAACAAAGTACAATCAATGCAAATGCATAGCTTATAATCATCTTGGAAATTATCGTTCTCTCAAGCAAACTGTTCATGTTGTTATTATTCAATTGTAATTTCATTGTAATGGCATAAGTAGCCTTGCTTCTTATAATGTCTTTTGATTGCGATTGCTTGATTCTTAAATTATTTTGAAAATAGTGATGCCACTGATTGCCAACTTGAGATTCCTAAGTGTTTCATCGTGGACTATGCTTCCACATAATTACATGGTTTTGAATAATCATTAAATACGTAATACTTACGTTGGCATCCCATGGAGGTATTAACAGCATTCTCAATGCATCGATGGCATTGGCGTCCACCGATCTCGTCTCTGCAGTGGCACTGTCCAGATGTGGTATTACATGATGAAGTAGTCATGTTGATGGTGTTTGGCAAGTAACAATCACACGCTGTCAAGATAAGGATTAATTCAATTATAACAAAACCTGTTATGGGAAATATGTACTTATAGGACAAAGACGGAGGCTGTCGCAGCAAGTACATTATAGGGAGGGTTGATGGTTCCGATTTCGGAGTTAAGAGTTTTATCAGAATCCAATAAGCATTTACATGTTTTTTACATGGACCTATAAAAATATATCATGCTACGCAAATTCCCTACGACTATCCTTTAACATACAATACTGTATGCTAAAGGATAGCTGCTTCAAGCAATCAACATGCCCCACAATGCAGTGGTCTGTACCAACATGGTAGCTCGTTGAAGGGTCTATTAGGCGCTCTTGGTTCGTCTTCCAGTTATATATCATTCGTATTGTTTAATAAGTCGAAGGGCGCAGTGGTGACAATCTGTTGACGCATTGGGTTACCCTCATTAAAAGTTATAATTATTGTTCTTCTGTTGATGCATTCTAAAACATCAATCTGAATCGTAATGTCACAGCCTAAAGTTCTTCAATAATATGACTGTTTATTAATTAAAACACCGAAATTGCATTACGTTAGATAAGCGATAGCGTTTTCAATATCAAATAGATAGATTCTTGGATTTTAAAAGAAATTTAATAACAGCAGAAAGAGAAATGGGAATTAATGTCTAAGTCGAGTGAAAACCAACATAAATTAGATAAATATTAAGTGCACACAGAAGTTGAATGGTGTCATATTTCATTTACCTCTGCATCCATTAAACGACGTATCATTGTAACCATAGTGATCCACCTTACAACGACTGCAGTAAGGTTCTTGAACACCTGGTTCACAAGTCTCGCACTGAAGACCTGTTGTACCGTGTCTGCAATCGAGACATCTCCCAGTCTCGCCATCACAAGCATCCGATCGTCCGTGACAAAAACAAGCAACGCAGCGACTGTTGATACCAAGCCCAGGAAACTCGCGCGTGAAACCTAAAAAATGCAAACAGTTGATATACTTCTACGATAAAGATAAGAAACACACAGCATAACTCAGTATCATTACTTTTATAAGTAAGACAAATTGTCATTCATATATTAAACTGCAACTAAACTTCATCTGTCCCTTTAAAAAATCAACTCAAAACCATGCATGTGGAAACTGTTTTCCACCAAAACCGCAATTTTCAAAGCAGAAATTTAGTAAAGAAGTTATTCACGTTAGATATTGTCTTAAATATTACATTATATTACATTAACCGATGTGGCCATCAGAACATTTTATAATATCACTACTCGAGTGTCGAACTTCACGAAACCAATGTCTTGACATTGCATACGAAGTCACTTAAAAGTACAAATACCATCGGATGAAGCATAACTTCTACTTAATTAATAAAACGGTCAGGGCTGTAAAAGTTACCGTGTAAAAGTAGCTAGTTACAGTTAAAGTTACTTTATTTTGAAAATGAAAAATTACTCTTCAAAGTTACTATTTTCTAAAAGTAACTTTGAAAAGTTACTGGCAGCCTGTCAGAAAAAGTTATTAGTTACAGTTACTTTCAAAGTTACTTTCATTGATGTTAACATAAGAGAAGAAGGTATAATTGATAAATAAACAAGAGATTGGGCTACATCAGAATGTGTAAATGCTATTGTACCCGAAATGCATAATAATTATACTGTAAAAATGATAATAAACAAATTTGGTACTCCAAGTTATCTACAGATTATTAAAAAAAGTTACTGTCCAAACGTGAGCCAATAACTTACAGATAACAACTATCCACAGTGATTGAAATTCGTAGGCAGCACTGGCTTTGTTAGTTTAATTCAAGTGATATCCATAATTACTAAAATATCCACTATTTTAGCCAGATGGAAGGGGATGGTTTAGATTGATCTCTGTAGCATGTACTTAATGAAAATGTAACCGCGTTAATAACATCTCTGCTGATTGGGCAACATGCTAAGATCCCATCAGTTTGAGAATCAAGCTTTGTCTGGATCGATTACTTTAAACTTTTTAAACATTATCTAAGTTTAAGAATCAAGATATGTAGTTATTGATGTGTATGGTTTTATTTAATAGTTAGAAATACAGTTTACTCTTAGAAAGTTTGTATATAAAGACTATTGATGTTCCTATTTGACAAATATATCAAATTAAAAATTAATAAAGAAGAAAAAGAAAAAAGAATCAAGCTCTTCCTGAATCGACTAATTCAAGTCGTATAATAATATTATCACTACTATCACGATCTGCGGCTTTGAACCAATAGTGATATGAATGAGGTGATGGTGATGGCCTGTAAGAGGGAACTCAGACACTTACCAGCAGCACATGACTGGCATGATAATCCAGTGTAATTGGCTGGACAATTGCAATTCTCAACTGCTAACGAAAACTCGCCCTCTTCTCCACGAATCACTGTTTCCATAGATACACCATGTACCACAAAGAAACCATTGCTAGCATTGAATGTCAATTTCATCGACTGAAGCGAGGCAAGGATCGAGAGAACTTGTAACTGAGGTTGGGATGTAGACAATTTTAAGAAAAAGGAGGTTGGGTCTCTTCGAACAGAAATCGGTTTCCTGATTTGCAAAGACTGGTTTAATGAATTCATAAGATGCATGCTGATAGCCAGACGTGTCTCGTTGCTGTTCATTGGTGCTGAGATATTCACTAGAACATTGGAATGATAAGATGATAGTTTGTGCCCAAGAAATGTTGAAGGTGCAGTGAGAGTGTAAATTCTATTTGCTTCTGTGAAATTCAGTTCAAGTCCGTTGGATTCAATTCCATAATCACCAGCCACTGACCAACCGCTTGTTGACTGATGGAAAATGGTCACAACCTCGGATCGAACGAAACCTGAAGCCGATGTACAAACAGATGACTGTTTGGAACAGTAACACGAGGTGCATCCATAATGGTCTCCTGCTTTAAAATTGAAAGAGCCTGGCGAACATACGGAGCATTTCGTTCCATCAACGTTGACTTTACATGAGCAGTTTCCATGACGTGAATCACATTGCAGTGAGGTTGATCCAATATGGTTACAGTGGCATTTGCTGTGGAAATAAAATGACTGTGATACAAATCCGATATACAGTCAAACCTGTATTAGCGGCCACATCTATAGAGCAGCCACATGTGTCTAAAGGCCACTCTTCGAAACCCAGAAATGACACTTTCTATAGAACTTAACCTGGATAGAAAGGTCACCTGTCTCTAAATGTCATTTTCTCATGTCCCAGAGGTGCCCGATATAGACATGTTTCACTGCCTATTTACAGCTTAAACATACTTTCCCCCGTTGTTGTTTCTTCGTTTGTGCCCAGCCCTGGATTCGAACCCAGGACGTCCAGATTGTAATTCATATGACGTACGCACTGAGTTAACCAGGTACGATGATTTGATTTGCTCTGACGTAGCTACCAAAGACAGGATTCACTATTCTTAACTAACCTGCATCCGTTTGAAGTGAAATTATAGAAGTCTTCCATGCAATGATCGCAGGTTGGTCCAGTTGTCGAATCAAAACAAGAACATATTCCGGTTTCGTTGCATTGTGATTGCATTGAGCCAAGTACGTCACAATTGCACGGTTTACAACCACGACCAGAGTCAAGACCAAAATGATCAACCAGACAAGTATCACACGTTCTGCCAGTGACGTTCTCTTGGCATTGACATTGACCAGTTGTGATGTCACACCATGAATCCAGCGAGTTCTTGGTTGAGCAATTACATGCTGAAATATCAAAGACGACATATCCCTTATTCATGACTGATATCAGACTGGAATCAGTAGGAATGGAGCTAGTTTGATGTCCTACGTTCTAAGCATCACTTATGATATCAATAATGATTATGAATCAGCGATCTACTAATCAGTAATGTATAGATAAGGCATGGCTAAAAATCCGTACAGTCAAACCTGTATTAGCAGCCACCTCTATAGAGCAGCCACCTGTTTATAAAGGCCATTCTTGACAACCCAAAAATGTCACTTTCCATAGAAATAAACCTGGTCAAAAAGGCCCCCGCGCATTTCATCTACAATAATTGGTACATTTTTTGATGCCCCCGCACTCGATTTGATTTGAGTTCTTTGGAGGCTCAATACTTGATTTGCATTGATCTCTTTATAAAGGGGAATAATATGGTTACAGATGTTCAAATCATTTGAACGTGAGGGCTTTTCGTAAATCCAAATAGCATTACGCAAACTAGCATGTAGAAGTGATCTCAAAAGGATGCTCATCCAATGACCGCGATAAGCAAGTGGCTAGTATTATAGGTTGGGTTTGCGGTGTATTAACATTGTAGATTACATGATCGGAATCACAGAATTGAACTAGACACAATGCCTAGTTTTAGCCCCAGAATAAGACCTGTTTCCAAGATCATTCAGTGAATGGTGGAAATGTGGAGCGATAGCCCACAAGTTGCATAAATCTATCACTACAAGCAGGAGAGTACTGCATACGAGTGAGACACTCCGAGGACCAGCCCAGGGCTGCTCTATTTTGATTTTGTTAAGCGACTGTTCTTTTTAAGCGAAGTGTGTCTAGCTGTGAGAAATCATGCAAAGCATTTGTGGGAACATGAAGCTTGACTATATAAAATGGTTCTTATCCTTACAATGGCAGTCCCTAAATTGAAATGTCGAACAAATCGTGTCTTCAAATCACCTTCGCAGCCGTTTGCTGAATAACCCCAGAATCCAACTTCACACGTGTCACATGATCTTCCCGTGATGCCCGGCTTACAGCTGCATTTTCCTTTGTGGCTGCGGCAAACAGTGGAGTTTAAAGATCCTGTGGCATTGCAATCGCAAGCTAGGATAGAAAACAAAGCCAAGTCAAGTCAAGAAAGTATCCCTAATGACACTAATTATAGGTAGTTTCATTCAGATTTGCATTTGAAGGGATCTCTTTAATTACGCATGCGTAATGTAGAGTCTATGCTATTTCATGGTGCCACTTATCGTAATATTTTGCTCCACATTTAAGTCAGCCATTAACGTTAATATCATTTAATTACGTGCCGCAGCTGCTGTAGCGAACTATAACTATTGATGTTTATATCTTGGTAAGTTATTCATACCATATATATCCATCTATTTGTTAGGAATTCCGGACTAAACGCACTTGCACAATTAACATCCAGATTACGAATTCGCTATTATAGTAAGGATTTAATGCTGCTTAAATTGTAATTCCTGATCTCAATCTGATTACTTTCAGTATGAAGTCGCTACGTTTAACCTATTATAGCTTAACATCAGTACGATTTTCAAAATTTTGAATACTCTTTAAGTCGGGTAACTCGAAATCTGGATGCTAGTTAAAATACTGCTTCACGTTCATGTATGCACTACTGACCACAGTAGATAATAATGCAACGTATGCATAGTTGTAGTAATGTTATTGTACATTGGGCATATTTGTAAGCAGACTTCTTCTCTAAAAGAACCTAAATCAAATCTGAGAAAATGGTGTGGAAACTTCAAACAGTAAGTTCTTTTTAAATTTCATTGCGATGTAACTTCTTATAGCAGAACAAATGATTACTACACAGTACAATAGAATTGCTATATCTAGTTAAAGATTTTTGTTCCAAGTTCGGTTTTCGAATTGCTTCAGCCTCGCAATTTAACATCGTTGCTTTCTGATTTTGGTGGTCAAACGGAAGGTCAAACGCACTTTTAATCACCCTTGATTTGCAGGAGAATAGCTATTCTTACCTAATGCTCCATTGTATGTTTGCATCTGAGTTTCAAACGCGTACTTCGAACAAAATCCAGGCTGTTCTTCAGTTGTAGACAGTCTTTGGCAGCTTTCCATTTCATCTTTAATTGTTGAATTAACGGAAAGGTAAAAATCGGTAGTCTTGATCTCGGGCATAATGGCTATGAAATCTAGATCCCAATTAGAAGGTAGACTACTATCATTTGTATTTATGGAAACAGTGATTGCGTAACTGTGGTTCTTTGAAAAGTATACTTCCGAAGGCCACGAGTATGTTGTTTGGTTACCAGGTAACCAAGACGACTGCTTCTGGATAATGACCAGTGATTGGTCAGTCTTGTTAACCATAGATACTGTGATCATTGCCTTCACATCATTGGAAGATTGGCTATATTTCATAACAATTGCAGCTCTAAAAAACAGAATGGAACAGTCATGTTATATTCAGCATCACACTGACTTTTGAAGCACAGCGCAGGACAGATTGAAGTTCAAAACAAGCATCTGCATGATATATTCAACTACCTCTTATGAATTTAAAGCGGGCAAGTTAACTAGCGTCAGAATAACTGACTATTTGAGGTCATACAAAGACACAAGACCCTTGACTGTGACG
This sequence comes from Calvadosia cruxmelitensis, assembly GCA_900245855.1. Classification (NCBI taxonomy): domain Eukaryota; kingdom Metazoa; phylum Cnidaria; class Staurozoa; order Stauromedusae; family Kishinouyeidae; genus Calvadosia; species Calvadosia cruxmelitensis. The sequence continues at coordinate 11,784 of OFHS01000134.1, read as the reverse complement.
CGATGATGTTACATTGTACGAAACCGAGGCGCTGACAAGGATCTAAACCGTCAGTGCTCTCAACAACATGCATTGTATTGAAAGTTGAAGTAATTGGACTCAACTGATGTTCTGTTTACTGCTACCAGTACTAAACCAATTTCTAAAAAACTGACATTGCAAATCTGTAGAAATCAACTCGCATTCGTCGCAGACGTTAAGGCACGCAATGGGGCATTTGTGCCGCGCCATTAATTTACATAAAAACACGATTGCATCACAGGTGATGACAAGAATACCTATACTCACATTGAAGACATTTCACTTGGAAACGAGAACGTCACGTGATCTGATGAATTCCGGAGGCGCGCAAATCTAGCTGAAGGATTTGTTGTCAATTTGTAAGCACCACGGTGAGCCTCAGCCTCAAGTATCGGATGAATGAAATCCGGATAGAAGAATCCTTCTGGAACGCGGTCGCATTTGTTACCAGAGACATTCGGCCTACACAAGCAGAGCCCTGCAGGTAATCACAGAGAGAATATTAAGTCCTTCTTGAAAAATGAGAAGACTTCAGTGTCAAATTGTAAAGCGACAAACTTTCTGCTGGAATGAAATTATCATGGCACAGTGGCTATACTGTAAGTCTTTGATATGCTCGGGAGAATTAGATACTATTTCCTTACTTATTAGAATACGATGGAAAATAAAGCAATCTACCATTACGCGTATGATTTGTCAAACGATGTCAATCCACGTCTTTCATTTAATCATTGCTTTTGTTCTATTTTTTGCGCCGTGTTATCAACTATGCACGTGCTCTGCCAAAACAGTAGAGAACACTAATTCATAAATTAATTAAAACGTAGGCATAGTTCTATTCCTTTCATATGAAAATCTTGAGCAGAGATGATAAACGTAGAAATATCGCGAGCCAAGTTCCTACTTCCTAATCAAGTAAAATGTTTATTCTGCATTGGAATTGCGTTTACCTGTCGTGGAATTGCACACTTGACCTGTCGTCCCGCCGAGGCTGCAGTCGCAAGGAAGACATTCATCACCAGACGAGGTTGGAAATTGATAATAGCCTCGTTTACAAGCATCACAATGCCTTCCTGTGGTGGTTGGCTTGCAAGTACATTGTCCTGTCAGCTGATTACATGATTTCGATCGATTGGAAGTTCCAAATTGATTACACCCGCAATCTAATCAACAAAACAGAGCATCATAACAGAACAATGAGCCATGAATAGTTAAAGTATACAATACTTTCAAAAGCTGCAAATCACTCTATAATTTAATTTAATCAATGTCAACGCCATTTCTACCTGCACATCCACAATTGTTACATGTACTTTATCCGCCTGTTCTGTATAATAGAATCATTTGAGCTTGGGCTTGTTGCGGATCCCACATGCAATCCTGTGTCTCCGCGATTTCGCCATCCTGCATCCTCCCTTACAGACTTCACGAGATAAATTCAGGCATATAAAATTGTTTTGCGCAAAATTTGTTAATGTCTATTTGCACAATGTTCGAGTCATTAGAGAATGGTAATATATGCATCTAATATTCATTCTCTTTTGGAATTATATTATTTCCAAATATCAGATGTATTTTATAATATGTTAACGTGGAGTCGATCGACTGCTACTAAGAAAAGGCTGGACTCTTTCTTAGCAAAAATGTCAGATGAACCCACGATTCCTGGGCATGCTAGAGCTGCTTGCTCTAACAGTCTGAACGACCAACTCCAGCAGTATCGAGCACATAAGCTACTTTCAGCGTGATGTACTCGATATGATATGATCGGTGGGAGCTTCGCTCCTCCCCTGCAAGATAGCTAAAAGCCGGTGTATTACTTAATAATAGTTAATACTGAGCTACTATAAATAATCGCCGGTATATACATATATACATACATACATACATACATTAACATATTTTGTGAATTATATGTTGTACGGATATACAGTATGTACGAATGTATGTACGAATTTTATAATGATGTATTAGTGTGCGACCTCTGCTCCATAAAGCAGAACCTGTATCTGATTGGATTCCTGATGAAATGATGATCATATGATGAGGTTGATCACTACTTGAACAAAATATGTTCTGGATACTTTCTTTTATTTCATCTATTAACTTCCCTAAAGTAAGACCTGGTCTGAGAAAGAACAATGGCGATCTTCGGATTAGGTGTTGAATAGTAGTTTGTGGCTTACAGCGTAGACAAATATCCTTGTGCAAGATTCAAAAATAATTTATGTTAAAGTTTAACTCTCTTAAACTAAGAAACATATTCTTTGCAATGTGTCCCGCTTCCCTGTTGTCTTCAATATTTACATACGTTTTCCATGAGATTGCAAATGGTCACAAAATGATCCTTCCCAAGTCATGTAATTGCAATCTAGCGAAGTTCCGTTTAGTTTAAATATTGAGTTACATTATAAAGTTTCATTAAATGTAATTATTATAGTGCAACGTAATTAAGATATTTCTCCTGATGCTGTGATCGATTTGAGCATAAAAATCGCTTATAAACTAGAGCATCTTCTTGTGACTGCATACAGATTGATATTGAGTACTTTATGCTAAATTAGCATACTCAGGCATACAGTAAGCGCATTGTTCTCTGACACCAAACAGCATAAAATAGGCTATACAACTCATTATACCTTTACATATTCCAACCGTCGGCAGAGTTATACCAAAGTAACCTGACTGGCATTTATCACATCGTCTTCCTTCAATATTCTGGCGGCAAGGACATTGGCCTATTTTCACTGGATCTGAAGAATTCTTTTGACATAAATCACTGTTCATAGTTCCGGGTAGAAAGCAATTGCATGCTGTGAAAGTAAACATAAAAAAGATCACTGCCAATTTCGGTTGTTCGCGTACAACATACTGACAAGTCAATCTATTTCATTAAGCAAGATAGATAACTATTTCAAAATATCTTTTCATAGCAAATATAAAACTTCACTTTTTTACTGAGGGTAGCCCAATAAGCCAATGGCTCGTCTCCTTTGGTGCCCTCGACAATTAAAACCACAGAAGACATGACGAATACATGTATCGACTGGGCCTCCATTGAACTAGGTCGCTAGGCATGAGGCAGAGGCTGAAACTGAGAGGACTGCCAGCCAGACCATCTATATTATTAATATGATAATTAAAGCAATGAACTAACAATGCACTTATGTCTCTTGAAAACGTATCATGATACGCGTTCTTCTCTGACTATTCATTTTAGATTGCCAGAATCTCTACAGTATAACACCAATCGTGTTTCAAGTCAGCATTAAAACACATTTGATGGTCGCATGTCATGATTTACGTCCGGCCATGAGCGCAAGACATTAATTCTTCCGCTTCAATTGTCATAACTCGTGAACATGCTGTCTCGCCTTAGTATCCTCTGTAAACTATATTAATATATGCACGTTGTAAATCCCTCACTCTTGTCACATTCGAGTTGAACCTTCCTTGGTTTAGATATAGAGCTCTGACAACAACGGTCCCAAGAACAATCTCGCCATCTATTTCTGTTTTAAGATCAGAGCACAGCAGCTACATCTCAAATGTATTGTATTGTTATGTAGCATGTACTGTAATATCATGCTTTAAGCAGTCGGCCGATTCACATGAATGTGATTTTCAATAGGGCATTGTATCCAAATATGCAACCTGAGACCAGTGCCGTTTCAAGCGTCGAGAGAGCCTGAAGCACTTTACCCAAGGGGGTCTAATTTTTAACTATGAAATAGCGCGAAACTTACTAATATTTTTAAAACGTTCACCCACCCATTGGCTTATCAAAGATTTTGCTTTTGCTCACAAAGAGCAAATTGGAAACAATTAACTCTGTATAACTCAGTAGCACTCTGGAGTTAATTAGTTGCACTCTGCACTAGATCTCAACATATTGTGAATTTGAATATTTGAGCATACATTGAGAAGGGCCTATCCAGACTGAGGGCCTAAAGCACGTGCTTTGAGTGCCTACTGGTTAAAACGGCCCTGCCTGAGACTGGTTGGTATTGTAGCATGCATAATTATCCGTAGCCATCTTTCTGTTGCCAGTTAGTCTCTTATACATTTACCCTTATTGTTCTCATTCTGGTTTTGCTTGTATAAATCTCGTTGTCTGCCTGTATAAGTGACAATCATCCCCGCACCAGGGGAAGAATGCCGGGTGACCAACGGTCATTCCTAAGGGGGTCCAGCATCAGCAATGAGTCCCAATACACCGTGAGATTAAATGCTGGGTCCTATCAAACCTATTTCCTAGCATTTAACTAAGATTTTGATCACACATCTTGTTACAGGAACATAATAATACCCCGGCTCACACCAGCAGATGAATGAATGATGAGGACAATACGGTGTAACTGTTTACAAAACGAACTTACCAGTACAAGCATTGGGACTGTTAAAAGGTAGAGTGACATTCCAGTAGAAACTATCTTGGCATTGATTGCATTGAAGTCCAGTTGTATTATGTAAACATTCGTCACATGTTCCCATGGAGATGGAGGAGTTGTATGTGCAAGATAAACTGTGATTGTTGCAGTTGCACACTGAAAAATTGAAAAAAAAAAATTTCTTTTTCAATTAAACATCTTGGAAAAAGATATACAATATATAAATGAAAATTGATATTTTATATGATGAAACTTGTCTAGAATTATCTACAAAAGCATAATACAAATTACTTAATAAAGTCAACGGAATATGAACCTAAAATTACCTATAATTACTATTTTAAAAATAGAACAAACATTATTATTGACCGAATCCAAGTAAAATAATAAATGGCTTAGATTGGAATACAGGGGTCACGACTATTGTATCTGAACATCTGCACAGTGCGTACTGTAACCCTGACTTCAATGCTTGCAATTGACCATCAAAATGTGATTGATCAAAACAACAGTCTATGACAATAAATCAGCGGGATATTCTAAACAGAGAATTGGCATCATGATTCAAAGGGGAATTGAAATCAGTGTTCTGGGAACATTACAATGCCTAGACCAGCTGGAAGACATTTTTCATTTGTAAATAGGACTTTCAAAGTAGGATTTCTAGGTAATTTGTAGGTTCTCGTTCAGATAATTTTATTGAGAAATTTGTACATAATTGTAGGCGGTTTCATCACATAAATTATTAATTCTCATTCATTTAGTGTAGATTTGTTTATTCGCATGTTCAATAGACCTTTTTCACGAGCTACCATTATGGGAAAAACCAGTGCATTGTGGGGCAAGTTGAGTGCCTGAAGCAGCAAAGAAACTGGGTTTCTGACCCATATTATCAACGAAAATCATATGTCTAAGCAAAGTAGCGCAGCTTGAAGAAACCTGCCTCAGTATCAAATCCAACTTTCTCTGTATTGCGAAATCAGAGACATCAACCTTCCCCATAATGCACTTGCTTTTTCCAAAATGGTAGCTTATGAAAATGGTCTATTGAAACAACATATTATCTTACATAATGTGATGAAAAGTATTGTTTTTGCTCATTATGATGATTAGCTATGCTAATTAGCTATGCTAATCATGGATTAATTATAAGGCGATATCTTACTGTAGGTCATTACGCGTGTCATACAAGACTGTTTATGACCAACGCTCGTTTAAATCGCATTATTTTCCTCAGCTTTCAGCCTTCCGCAAGTTGGTAGTACATTTCACCCTGCTTGAACGACCACTTCTCTTGAGCGACCACTCTGTTTAGAGAAAAATCTTCATTAACCTCTTGAGTTTTAAGTTTAGTCTAGGTTTTATTTTCGAATGTAGATATACTCTTAGCGAGCTATTGTTATTACTATAGTAATTAGTAGTAGTAGTTTAGGGTTACTGTGAATAGTCATAGAGCATTCTTTTCGCCTTTACAGCGTGCTATTGTACTGTACACTTTTAATTTTGGAGGGCCCTGAAGGAGACAAGCGAAAGCTTATCAGGATAGCCTTTCTAAATAAAAACGATGATGATGATGATGAAAGCATGCAGTCGTTGGAAGATAGGCGGAGTAATTTTGATTTATGCTTTTTTTACAAAGTCCTTCATGGCAAAGTCAAAGTCAAACTTTCTCAAACTGTTGTTCCTCTCGCTACTGTAACTCGTGGACATAATCGGAGGTTTCGTGTTGACAATTCAAAGCTAAATGTACGACATTATTTTTACTTAAACCGTGTAGTTCGACAGTGGAACTTACTTTCGCAAGAGATTGTTGATGCATCATCATTCACTTTGTTTAAATCAAAATTATCAAAAAGCTTATGGAATTAATTTTCTTATTTACTAATTTAACAGTGTAGTATGAGTGCACTTGTGCCTTCTATATGTGTATTCTGTTTGAATTGATCTTTCAAATACAGATAGTACATGATGATCAGTGATAGCGCAAGAAATGGTTTGAATGCATGCACTGTAGGTAATCATAGAAGCGGGTGAAATCAAATGTTCGGTTCACTTACTTTCACACGGATTGGGTCTATCATCTGCTTCAGCTGGTTTCCATTGTTTGTTGTTATACAATGGAAGACATCTCTCGCAATCTATTCCAGTCGTGTAATGCTGACATTCGCATGTCTTATTCGAGTCTTCTCCGATGCAATATGGAGCGTGACCATTGCAATGACAACGCCCTGAAATTTGAATATCTGTGATGTCGTAATAATATTGATTTAAAAAGTTCTCTTGTGCGATAAATTCATTTCCATCTGTCCAAGGGTATTCCAATTGGATTAGTAAATCAGTTGCTTCAACATATCTTTGAATATCTGAATCCCAAAATTCGCTAGCTTGAAACTGTGGCTCAAATGTTATCTCACTGCCTTTGACTGCTGCTAAATTTGCATGCTGTTCGCAGTAGACAGACAATGGGGCTATATTCTTCGTGGGCAACGAGGAACCAAACCTGCTCTCGCAATTATCTGCGTAGTAACGAAATGGTTGATATGATAATCCAAAATCAGACGATCTTAAAATCATCATAGCATTTGGCTTGGCTGAATAAAAAGTCACTTTAATCTGTCCCGTCAGATCATATTTCTTTTGAAGAGATAAGCTGATGTTCACTTTCAACACCCCGTCAACGAGTAGTCCTCTCTTTAGGGCGTCCCACCAAGTTATCGATTGCCACCAAGATGGTTTATAGCCAAAATCCCAATATCGCGAGGGATAGTCAGTATCTGTCATGGCTTCAGGATTGTGTGATTGATTGACGTTACTGCTGTTGCATACAAAGCATCTACTCCTTGGCTTTGGAGGGCAGAAGCCAGTCGCTGGCTTACCGCATGTCGAATTAGCAGTGACAATCAGCTTGTGACCTCGGAGGAGGTTTTCCGGTCCTGGAAGACATACGCGTGGCTTGAACTGAAAATCGTAGCAATTGTAGCTCTCCGTTTGACAGAAGCAGCCGTTGATTGTGACAAAAATCGTAAATATAAAAAGCCGCAACATCGTCTTTAAACTGCCAATGAAATACAAAAGTAATAATTGCGGCCTTCCAAACAAAGTACTTCCAAATTAACTCCTCAGATGATCTACCTTTCCTAAAGATAATCACCAGCTCACCACGATGTAATATCCAGGCTTGAAGGCTAGTCCGCAAAACCAAATATTTCTTGGTCAGAACGCTAGAAGCGGATCCGTGCATCACCGTTTTGGCCGTTGATAGCCTTTTGTCAGATTTCATCGGAAACAAAAACAAATCTCAGTTGTCCATAGCAACCAAAGTTTATCAACAGCCGCGGATTTGCATGACAAAAGGCGAAGCGAGTGTTTCGGACAGGTGAATACTGCTCGACAAATCGCAAAGGATTCTTCTGTTTACTATGAGATTTCTTAAGGCTTCGCAACAGAAATATTCTGTTGTGTTTGACAAACACATGGACGCGGGACAAGTTTCCTAAGGAAGGAAATGCTTCATGTGGCACGCAATCGTTATTAGCCAATAAAATGAATGTATTTAAAGCTGCTAAACCTTCTCTGGTTTCACCTTGCAGCTGCGGGTGATGTTCCAAATTTATTAATCGCCTATTGATCGCGAAAGCATCACCAAAATAAATCATCTAAATATTGTGCCGCAAAACCCATTAATGCACTAATTAAGTGGGATCGAATGGGAGACTGATTTGAAAGGCCATCTGAGCTCACAAATAACATATGATCAGGCTCATATTCGGTCTGGGTCACACAAGCATTGTCGGTGTGGTCTAGTGACTAGCATGTGTGGCTGCCAGTAAGACATACCGGGTTCGACTCCCGGCCAAGCAGGCACATCATTATATTCGTTTTATCTTTTGTCACTTTAATAGACCTTTTTCATTAGCTGTCAATATGAGAAAAACAGTGCATTGTGGGGCAAGTTGAATGCGTGAAGCAGCGAAGAAACTGGGCTTTTGGCCAAGAATATTAACGAAGATCCTATGTTTACGCAAAGTAGCGTAGCTTGAAGAAATCCGCATCAGTATCAAATCCAACATTCTCCGTATTCCGAAATCAAAGACATCAACCTTCCCCATAATGCACTTGCTTTTTCCAAATAGGTATTCTGGCTAGAATCAAGCCTAGAATTACATGTTACATCATAACGAGGCTTATCTAAAGCAAACTCTGTTTTGCATTTCAATGATTTCATTCCAAATTGCAACAATCTCCTTTCGAAGTTGTTCTCTGATATTGCTTTTGATAGTGACAATGCTGTCTTTTTGGCACTCCAGAGTCTTCAATATTTTCTGAAAAGAGAAATTGCTCTATTAAAATAGGAATCATAATGTCTGTAGTGCATATATATTGGTTGATAATTTTGGACCTTCATCGAAATTTTAATGAAGTGACGGGATGACCCCCTTAACCCTCAGCCCCTCCCACACACTGGTCCACCCCTGGACTTTCTTTGATCCCCTTTTGGATTTCTTCATCACTCTCTGTGTCTTGCTGATTCTCCCCTATTCTTCATCAAATGCAGCGAAGAAGACGATCATGAGGTTGATAATGCAACGCCGTCCACATCAACGATTAGACACAATAGAAGACGCAATATGGGTGGTAAACACAACCAGGTCTTACGAGCAACTTAATACTATAACCAGAACTATCACTAACGACATTGAAAGATTACCGGACATTCAGCAGGCAAAACGGGATATGACTGGACAGCACAATTATTACTGTATTGGATACAGATATTATAATGTACACTAGCTATGTCATTATCACCGAGACAAGTACACGGTCTTCTTCAAAAGCTAAATCTAAACGAAATTCACAACATGTTCTATGGAATTTACCATTACGATCCACAACGAGCAGCTCTGCGAGTTTTGTGAACATCTATTTCCTAACAATCGGATCAATTGTTGAATTGATTGACTTTTGAATTATTCATCGACTATCTATTCCCATAGACCTATTTTTTAATTTAGAACAATTCAACACGACTTTTTCATTTTCACAGCATGTACAGTAATGTGGTTCTCAGTATAAGCTTATTACTATAAACTGTTTACTATTTCAAGTCTCCAAGTTGTCGAAGCCATAATTGTTATTGTTTCAAAAGGACAGACAGGTGTACATTATGCGATGTGATTGGAGAGCTGGCCAACATAATCTCAAAGCTAATTTTACAATCAAACCAGATGAAGTCATTCAGCATGCATTCATTCAAGGTGCGCAATGGCACTTGTAGTGTCCTGGAACTAGTACATCATCGTGTCAATTTCTAAGCAAAAAACTTATTTTACCCTCCAGAGCTACAGTATCTACTCCCCGGTTAGAAGTTAGATTACACTAGAAAATGAACAGGGCAATTAAGAATGACAGGCAAAAGCGTCTTGTTTGTCCGTACAAATTGACACGATAACGTAATTTGGAGTAATAAAAGCGTAACAAGTCCAATTGTCTTAATATTTTTGGGCAAATGAAATGCTTGCAAGAATAGCACAAATCACATGAACTCATTTACAATGCATCACTATGTGCCATGGAATCGAATGTGTTACTACCCTTCGCCCCTGGGAAATAGCATTGAAATGAAGGAGCGATCGAATTTCTATGTGCATTAAACAAACTATTAATCAAGGAGACAGGAGAAAAAGGATCGCGCTCTTACTTACTTCAGAGGATAAGCTTGTCAGTCTGTACAGAGATGGATAGCTGCCAGCTTTTTAGGGACTCTACGAAGCGGGTGTTTTTTTTGCCAATTTTTAGATTATGATGCAAATATTGTAGATTTTGATAGTCGTAAGAGTAGACCTGTTTTGATTGTAATATTTACTTGAATTATGGATTTTATCACTTCGAAAGACTTGCTGAAGAAATATTTTCTAGACAAGAATTGTTTCTTGTTTCAAGTATCAAATTTGTTTTCAAAAAAAGACTTGGTCGGTGGAAGAACAATAACAATATTGATTGTTAGTTTATTAACTTATTGCTTAGAGCGTGAGCAAGTATTTGTTTACTAGATTTAAGAACAATATTCCTTGAAATGAGAAATTTCGTTCTTAAAATAGGAAGACTACTTTTTGCAGTGCTGATAATGAACCAAGATGTCTAGAGCGTGCTTCAGAGTTTAGTGAAGACTGAGCTCGAGCACTGAGATTGGAGCACATACTTCTGCATGTCTATCTTGGATTGCTCATATCATGGATTGTTCTTGGCTGTCAAAATTGTCCATTACAACTCAAAATCATGTGCTTGAAATCATTTGTTTCCATAAAATCAACATTCAATTAATTTTACTGTACACACATTGGTCTATCTCATAAGGTTGTTCAATATTGAAATTGAGCGCGTCCCAAGCTATTTATTGATTCAATTTCACTATCTCAATAAAGTGATCCTTCAATTAAATCTATAGGGGATGAACGGACATTGGTCAAAGCACGGTCACAGGGGAAGAATTGCTATTACCTCAGAATGGTCTTCCCGCCTACATTGCATTAGGCCTTGATTGTTTTTCGTGATGCAACACACAATTCATTACATCAGGGAATTTATCAATGGGTGTGGCCTGAGCGAACGAAATCCATAAAAAGCACAGCTTTTCGGAAGTCTTTAACATTTCCCAAGTTGACGATCAACTTGCTGCGAGAGAAATAAGAATTCTGAGGTAAGAGTTATTTCGTAGCAAAATTAATCTCCGTTTGGTTCAGCTTTTATTTTGTTGACTGTTGGAGGCCACTGGATATTTTGACAGGAATATGTTAGCTCAATCAATTCCACGCTAATGATTTTGCTGCGTTGTCTTTCTTTCTCACTGTTTATTAATTGTTGTTCTTGTATTTCAGATATACCCAACTGTCACAAGGGATTTACAAGAAAAAGTAAAGCCGCATAGCACGATGGATTCCAGATGGTTTCTTCTATTTGCTGCTACGCTGTCATTGCCTTCGATGACTATGGAGGCGAATAACTTCTGTCAATCAAAGCGCTCTGGTCTCCATGGCAACCCAGCAGACTGTACTACCTACTACATGTGCTTCAATTCTGTGACTTACACTTTTAATTGCCCAAGTGGGCTACATTACAACTCAGTGGGTTCATATTGCGATTGGCCTGGGAATGCTGTGTGTGCACGGGGTACAACAAAAGCACCGACCACAAAAGCGTCTCGTACTGTTAGAACCACCAAGACAGGACCAGTGCAACTTGGAAATCATTCCGCTAACGCATCGACGACGGCAATTAAAGTCACAAACACAATGGCACCGACGACGGCAATTAAAGTCACAAACACAGTGGCATCGACGACGGCAATTAAAGTCACAAACACAGTGGCACCGAC
>OFHS01000133.1:18926-40818 GCA_900245855.1 Calvadosia cruxmelitensis | reverse complement strand
TTGAATCACTTCGTCTTTGACAAAATCTTGTTGACGATGCTAGAAAGTGATTGCTCAAATGTTGACACGTTTGCATTTCACAAGTTGCTGTTGTAGTCCCGAAGGAGCACCGAAATGCGGAAGTCGTATCCTGTGTTTGCATGAGTCAAAAACGTGCGCGTCACGTGGATGTACTAGTAGCATCAAAATTGCCGCTATCCCGTGAAAAAGTTTACAGTTTAACTATTGGGAAATATGTTTCAGAAACGAACCATCAAGCGGCCTACATGGCATGACACTCGACAAACGGACAATAAATTTGATCACGTGAAATAATTAGCTGTACAGCAAACAACATTACAAGAGTTGACCTTTTGTGCTAAGGTCATGTGCCTTGAACGTGATGACGTCAATTGTTTGTAATGATAGACTGTCGTCTCCAACGCGACTGTGCCATCTTGACAAAATACATCACATTTTGCTTATTTAAGCCGAATATTTTCCGCACTTGGACACGACTATGCAGATGGATGTTTATATTTCTGTTTTCAGCAAGTTTTTCGGGTGAAACTTGAGACCTTGTTGCTGACAAATTTGTGATACGTTGTATTGTTCTCGAAGTGGAGCCACACGCCATCGAATCCTGAGTGGGCATTAAGGCAGTTTCTATGGTCGTAGGACGGTCCCAATCGAGTTGTCTGGCACGGTGCCTATTTTGTACAATCAATTCCTGTCTGCCGACACCTCACCAACACGATTCCAACGGATACGCGTGACAACGCAGTGCTAAAAATTACTCATTTGACTTTGATGTGAGTTCCAAGGTTCAGCTCACAGGCCGCAGTGATTTCACGGCAATGTTGGCCATAATTTGCTGTCCTAAATCAATGTACTTTGTACTGTAACGCGTGCTGGCGTGGCTATAGGTTAATTTATTCAACGAACAACTCAATGCTCTATTTTTAATCAAAAGTAATGTATCAGGGGCCGCTAAAGTCTGAAAGGATATGCTTGCATGACGTTATCAGGATAAAATCCAAGGGTTTTGAATCGTAGGTTTCGTCGTCGGAAATTAATGTAATTGTTGATGTAGACATTTCGTTTGTTGATTTGTTGATGCGGTAAAAGAAGTTCCGAGTTGCTGATTGAATAGCGATGGAGCCAGGATTTCTGAGAAGTTGAATGACCAACACAAGCAGACAAAGACGAGGAAGTATCTAATCACGCAAGATCTTTGGTGTTGGAGACCCAGTCACTGGCTCGTCATGTCGAATGTGTGATTTTCAAAGATTTCAATAAACAGCTCACAATCGCAGCCGGCACCTCGTCGCCTTGAACAATAGCAATGTCGCGCGAACAATAGACGTGTCAGTTGAACAATACGGCCATCAACTGTGTTTTGACGCAATCAATAAACGAGTGAACAATAGGGCTGATGCCAAATAAATTCGTCAGCTGAGACATGTAGAAGGCATTGCACAGTTGACCATCGTCGAAATCACACTGTTGTTGATTCTCTCACATCTTGCGACCAGACAACCCTAGATCGTCCTTGTACCATGGCCAGTGTACAACCAGAAGTGAAACCTACAGCAGCTATTGGAAGTGGAACGCGATCTCCTAAATGCACACGTTGTCGTAATCACGGAGAGACGAACGAACTCAAAGGTCATAAGCACGCATGCAGATGGCGAGATTGCACCTGTGAGAAATGCTTGATCATGGCTGAGAAACAGAAATCAACGGCAGCACGAATTGCCCTCTACCGTCATCAGATATCAACTGATTTGCAACCCAACGGAGACATCACAGCATCGTCCCAACATCATGCTACTTTTGGTAAGATTTCTCATTCTGTTGCAACTGTAGCAATCTCAGTTAGACTTGCTATTAGTGTCTTATTATAGCTTTTAGAAGAACGGAATTTTTAAAATTAGTGTTGATCGTGTTTGCGCCATGCCCATGTTAATTAAGTTTGCTTCAATTCTTGACACATCGCTTCCGCGGGAATTTTTGGGACAGTATCCACGTGGGCTTGACCAAGGGCTTGACAAACCCCCTCGTCATGTGACTGTTGTTGCGTTGTATGTCTGGCAAATAGCAATGTCAGTTTGATGGCACCAAGTAGGCGTAGCAACCGTTGATTTTCAGATCGCAAACACAGCAATTTCATGCGGTGAATTCAAAACTGTCCGAAACACGCTTGATCAGTATTGATCGCCAGCAAAAGGAAACCACGTTTCTTGTCAAGGACAGCGCAGCTGGGTTCGATTGTGACTTTGTACAAATTATATCCTTGTCATGGAATAGATCCTGGTGATTCTAACTGTTTATCCCCGCGTACTTTCGTCTAATTTCTTTCGGTATTTCATGCAAACCCCTTTTTCGATTTGTCCAACGGCATTTGACACTCGAATTACCAAGTCAATATCGCGATCAATTTGCGCCATCTGCTGGTTTGCCTTCATACTCGCCATGCCCAATGTCAGTGTTGCCTTTTTCAGATGCTTCTGATGTGAATTGTTGCTGATTCCTCTTTTCGTACATTTTGCAGATTCTGTGACATCGGCCACCACGCCCGCTTTGACGTCGTTTTCGCCAGCAATGCAACCTCAAGGCAGCGATGGACCACACCCTCACAGCAGGTCACCAACGCCCGACTACCAGTCGGCCGTTGCTGCCGAAAGACGCGCCGTCGCCGCCGAGATTCATTGGCAGAACGTTCGCATACTACTCTATCTGTTTCCGTTTCACGACGCGCAGACGCTGAGTGGTTTGCTGGAAGAAAGCCGAGGCAACATGTTCTTGACGGTTCTCACTCTTTCCAAATCGATCTTATGCCAGGCCGATGACTACATCCAGCATCTCAACCAGAAAGCCCTCGCATACTATCAGTATGGACATGAACAGCGTATGGCTGATGCAGTTCGTCGAGGCGACGACACCTGTTCGTCATGTCCTTCATTGGCTCTCCAAGCGCCAGCGTCCAAACGCCGATTGTCAACGTCTCCATCGCTCTCTCCAGATTCGGCGTACAACTCTGATTCATCGTCTTCTGTAGCAATGCCGATCAGCGGAAGAAAACGTCCTCACACCTTGACTCCATCGCCGTCCACTATCTCGAAATCGCCGCGTCTGTCATGCACGTATTGCCGTCTCGATTTGACGCCGAGTGATCGGTTCTGTGCCAACTGCGGAAAGCCCCAATGAAAGGCGAAAGAAACTAGACCTCAGAATGGCGCAGACTAACAATGCCATTATGACCATGTTTAAAACGATAAGTCGCGTTAAAGCGTGCGTGTGTGTGTTACAGTTGGTGTGCTCAATGGAAAGGGCCCTTGTATGTATTTATCTAGATTAAATTACTTTATGGTCAGCCACAGGGGTGGGCAGTTAAAAGTAAGCTTCTTGGTATTTTGTAAACTGACAAAGAATGATATTATATTTTAGAATTAACGCTGATGCATTTTTGATTTGTTCACTTGACTCCCACAACCTCGTGCTTTCTACGGAGTCGATGTTCCTTCTTTAACAAAGGATGTAATGATCTATCGGAGGGGCGTCTTCCAGCTGCGATCGGACGATGCTTATTTGATTTTGCGCAACGTTCAACAGCAACCGCTCAGTCACTGCATAGTGCCCACGTGAACATTTTTGGTTGCCACGTGGACGTTGTTCGATCATGTTAGCTTATGGCACGTGAGTAGGTATGGCGGGGGTGGGCGTACAGGTGCCGAGGTGTGGTGTTTATTCTTTATCAATACCTACAGCAATCACCGGTGAGCAGAGTGCAGCTTGCTTCAAACTGGCACCTGTCTGAAGTTGTATGAAGTGTACAGTAAACGTAATTGCTCTTAGAAGGATCCACCCTCACTCTGTTGTGTGAGTGAATCAGTGAAGTCACTATGACGAGTGGGATTTGAACCACTTATGATGACAGACGATACGGGGCCATTATCCGATGGAATATCAGATAACGCTCATCATCGTCATCGTTGTCGTCTTTATTTAGGGTGGGTGTCCTGATAAGCTTTCGCTTGTCTGCTTCAGGGCCCTCTTCTAGCGCCTTGGTTTGTGTCTCTTTAGTTGTCTAGCTTCCTACTGCGTTGCAAAGCATCAACAGTGGTAGAAGCATAATGCGATATGGCTAAGCTTGCTAACAACGTAACTACTCCCTCAGATAGGATATACTGTATGGGAGTAGTTTAGTAAAGTCATGACATAACCACCAATCATAAATTATCATGATTAATCCTACCATTGTAAATCATATTTAGAAAGGTTGTTTCACATCACATTGCGATAGTAGAAAAATGTGATCAGTATATTTAAGTCATATAACAACATTTTGTAAGATAGCATGCTACGTGTTTAGCAATTATTACGGCGAATAACATGTTTGATAAAAAGTTTCCTTTTTGTACGGTTATAGCTACACGGCCAATATCCAGACAGGTAGGCCGTAGCTCTTCAATTGAAGGAATAGGTAACCAGTTTAGCTGCTGTATTTAGAAATATCCTCCATCCAATCTCGCATTTCGTCCGTTGTGGATAGCAATTACTTAAGTTCTTGGATAGTATGAATAATAGATCCGATTATTCGTATACGGTTTTATCTGATATTTCACATGGTCGTATTTAACGTAACAACTTTTCCTTGTTATACCTTTCATTGAAAATTGTTTGGATTTTGACGGATTTTCACTTAATCCGATAAAGTTTCGAATTCTCTTGAATATCAGATTTACCGGATTTGACTGCCTTGATTTCAATAACCTGGACGTGTTTATATGTTTTCTTTTTGGCAGGATGATGGTAGTGTGGTGGTTTTGGATTTCCGTGAGAATTCCTCTTTACAGCGATCTTACGTGGTTGGCGCAGAAACTGTCCTGGTTGGCGTGGCAACGTTTTCAACAGGTACCATCGTCTTGGGTCATTCTCATTTTTGCGTAGAAAAAGTTGTTTTGTGAGAATTAACAAGGGAAAATTATCTGGAACGTAAGAACATACTGCATTCAAACCTGTATTAGCGGCCACTACTATAGAGCAACCACCTGTGTATAAAGGCCATTCTTCATAACCCCAAAATAACACTTTCTATGTAAATCAACCTAGACAGAAGGCCATCTGTGTATACTAAAGGTCATTTTTCTCAGGTCCCAAAGGTGACCGTTATAGACAGGTTTGACTGTATTGAAGAATAGTGTACAAGACTTAATGAATAACATGAAGCTGTTGTAGATTTACAGTCCAACCAGCTTTAACGTCCACCTGTCCTACTTTATCACCATTAGTCTGCCTCAAGTGGTCCTTTAACGACTGAAACAATACCCATGACCTGTTTAAGCGACCACCTGCCTTAAGAGACCACCTTTCATTGGCGCGTTGTGTAACATGCTGGGCTGTACATGTGATTGAGACTACTGTACAGGCAAAATACGTCATAATGACGTCACATAGCAGAAACCGACAAGGGGAAGCCAGATACAGCTGTTCCAGGCCCGTTAATTTGAAGGAGCCCTGTCTGGATCAACTGAAAGAAAGACAACAATTTCTGTAAACCAACTTCTGCGGAGTCACTTAGAATATGCCATACTGTACTATAACTACTATCACGTTTTCCAGAGAAAGCTAATGTCAAGCAATGTGAAAGGATTTTCGCGGCGAGAAATTAACTTCCGATGCACGATATGAGAATGTCGAAATTGGACAAAAACGAAATTTGAGCGATCGGTTTTCTGATTTGCCAAGCCCTGCATTGTAATGGCTGACCGCGCCACTGATTATGATCCAACAGCAGAATGATTGCAGTTTCCCCTAAATTGAAAGCTTAACGTTGGTGACTGCGTGACACCCTCAATGCAACTTTCCTCTTTCGTTTTCAATTTCCTTAGAAAAAGACAAACCCCAACAAGTCATTGTCTCCATTTTTCCTTCCTCGTACAAAGTGTTCTTGTCAGAAAGTTAATACTTGAAAGAAGAACAAATTTCATGTCTAGAACATTCTTTTACAGTCTGCGTTAGATGATTGTTTTGTTTCTGCAGCTGGCGTCCTTGGGGAAGAAAATCACAGCAGTCCTGTCGTTGCCATAGCACCAATCAGCAATTCAGCAACAGCGTGAGTTACACCGAGGCAGTAGAATTTAATGTATCATATTATCGTCTGAAATATTACGAAACCATTTTCTAGATTGTTTCTTTGGTATGAATTAGACGACGCAGTAGGGTAGTGACGTTTTGCTAGAGAATTTTTTTTTGAGATTCATGCTAGTTGACCTCTGCCGCATGTGATGATACCTGGATGGCTTTGTTTGAAGCTCATTTAATTATACACTTTCCTATGATGATCAATTTCAAGAACTGTTCTTGGCTGTCAAAGTCAAGAACTGTTCTTGGCTGTCGATTTCATCTCAAAAACACGCGGCTGTAGTCCCTTAAATTTCAAAATGCATCAGAGCTGCACTTGGTCAATCTGATGACACCAGAAAATGTTTTTTGGGCAAATTCAACCGTATTCTTATCTGTGGTTGTCAAACAGATCGATTTCACCTCAATCCACGTGCCTCATAATCGCTTGTATCCCTAGTCAAAACTGGGGCTTGGGAACTGCTTCCATGGTTTCTTTTTATACTTGCCTACTCCATTGTCACATTAGCGTTTACTTTTTCGTTATTTTCAGATTTCATTCTCATTTATCGGACTTGTCTTCAGGTATGATGGCAACCTTTGCAATTTAATCTTACGTCTGAAATCTCGGGCACAAAGAGAAGCACTTCACAATGTGTTGGAGTAGAGGAGTAGAATATATTATATTCAATATACGCATAACTTAACGGGGCAAATTGCTTTTAGCTCTGATCACCATTTGCATGTTAGTTTTATAAGATTTCTGCTGATGCTTTCGTTCAGTCAGGATCCGATCGTTGTCCTATTACTCGTGTATGTATGTGTCTTTATTATTCAACAAAAGTCAAAAACAAAGAATTCACATGTAGCAGGCTATATACACATAGATCTTACGCTGCACGGACAAGTGGCAAAAATTAATACATGGACAACTGAATACTATGCGGCAATAGACATTGAAATGAATGTCTATAAAAGCTGTTCCAAATCGGCATCAGATAATTCTAATTTGAATTTCTTTAACGTTCTTGCTAATATGACGCTCTCAGGAAGATTGTTCCAAATTCTTATTCTCGTGTTTCTGTTTCCATTTTCTTTGTAGATGGTGATGGTTTATCGTACCAACTCGCCACCGTTGAAGAAATGGGCGACACCAACATCTGGGTTTGTCTATAGTTGCTTTCTATCGTTTTTATTCGTAGCTGAGAGTTTATTATTCCATTAGTGTCGTAATTAGTAAGTGCCTCTCAAATCATCTAGGTTGTGATCGAAGTTGAACAGCCGGACTCATCTGGATCTGAGACAGAACTAGGTTGGTATATGCGCTGATTATATATAACCCTAGCAATCCAGCGTTATGAAGTCAAACCCTAATCTTGATGATGCAATGTGGTTGTATGAAAGTCTGTTGCAACTGTAGCACGTTGTATGGCAATCTCAGTTAGATTTATGGCCTTGTTATTAATTCCCCATTCTACCTGTCTTAGAAGAGCGGAATTTTAAATTTCAATTAGTTTTCATCGTGTTTGCGTCATTCCCATGTTAATTGGGTTTGCCTCAATTCTTGACACATATAGCTTCCGCGGGAATTTCTGGGTGAGTATCCACGTGTATCCAATATGAAATGCAGGAAAAATTATTGTAGCGATATTGTTGCGTTATACCGAAATTCAGTTGGAAACAAAAGCGATTGTAGAACTACGGCAGTCTGTGCCTGGTTAAAGCTGGTTGCTTTGATGCGGTTTACGTATAGTTCGTACTGGTCAATCCGTTTGGTTCATTGATTTGTTTATCGTAATTTCATTGTAAGTTGCGCGCCTGTTGCATGTAATTTTTTTTTTAATGTCTAATACAATATAACTAATTTCCAAAACATTGAAAACTATAAAATTACTCTAGAAATATTTACAATAGTTGCTACTAAACTTATTTATTAAGAAATAAAAAATAAATAAAAAACCTGACCTGACTACATATTTACAAATTAAAATTCTCGTCCATCAAGTCTCATGTAATTGTAAACTATACAAGTCAATGTATTAACGATGCATTCGTAAGATAAAGAACGGGTTGTTCCCATATATATCACTGTCCATAGTTAATAAAAATAATACGGGCTTGTTTGAAGTTACAAATCCTTTTTGCTCTTGGTAGCATTTTTACTGTGACGCTTGTAGATATGTGCTTTGTTCTGTCTCGTTCCAGGCCTTTGCCCCGGCGGCAGATTGAAGTTGACGCGCAGTGCAACAATTCCTTTGTCGGCGAAATCCAGGTATAATCGAATGTTCTATAGCGATCACCCGAAGAGAGCATCCAGTTGTATAGCCTCTTCTGCGTATGAACCCCTAAGAGACATTTTTATATTAATCAAGCTGGCCACTTGTGCTTTCCAGAATACCTTCAAAGTATTAAATCATTTAAATGAACTGAAAAGGTGCCACCGTTTGGACCTTCTAGAATACTCCCATTACTTCGTCAGCGAGAGATGTCAAGAACAATGTAGAAATTGGTAGTCATTGAATTAATACAGTTGAGTGATGCATTTCTGAGAAAGCTACCAGCAGCCGTTTGCGCATGCCAAGCAGATTAAATTCAACTGCATCCCAAAATGCATCTGGTTACACTTTGTTGATTGATACCCTATCCCTGATATTGTATGTAGTAGAATACGAGAATGAAAATAAATTACATCATCATACCATCTAACACCCCGTTTGTTGTTAGAGGAGTATACACAAGGTTATGACATCAGATTAATTGCTTCGCCCTGCAGGCTTCATGTCACTCCAATGGCTTCGTGCCTGGCTGTAAACTCACAAGATACAAATCATTTCTACGTTGGCACTTCGCAGGTCAGTGTGGCTGTTGTTGTTGTTGTTGCTGCTGTTGTTGTTGTTGTTGTTGTTGTTGTTGTTGTTGTTGTTGTTGTTGTTGTTGTTTGAGTTTGAGTTTGATTTATTTGTCAAAAATATTTAAGTATAATTGACAGGCAAGCACAGGAAAGTGATAATACTTACACTAGACGTGCAGCCTAATAACATTTGCAAACTTAGATAAATCAATGTCAGATAAATGACGCTTAAACAAATACAAAGATCCCGCGGTAACCACGTGATCAGGAAGAAAGTTCCATGTTGGAATTATACGACAGCAGAATGAGCATATAACAGAATTATTTACAGAAATAGATTGCGAGTTGCCACGAATTGAATATTTGGAATATTGAATGGAAAAGAGATGTTGCTGTTGTTGTTGATGTAGCCATCAGGTTTCATTGCCCAGACCTGATGGGGGTCGAGCGGGAGAAACGCAGTAATCAAACACGGTCAGTGTGGTAATCAAGCAATGCGATTTTGCTGCTGTTGAAATTAACTCAAAATTTACAAAACGCAGTTCTAATGCATGTCCGGATGCAAATGTCTGTAGGCACGTGATTTTGAGTTGAAATTCGGTCACTTCATTCGAAGCTAAGAACGCTCTCCCCAGCCCCTCCATGACATTCTGGATTGGAAGCCAACTGAGTTATATCGCCGTAATCTATTTACGTATAATGACTTGCTAACTTCTGATTATGTTTGTACTAATGTTTCCTTGTCTGATGTAACTAACCGTAATGTATGGAAAAAGTCTGTTGATGCATGTGTTGCAAAGAAGAGGACCGCGCTGTCCAGATGAGCAGTACCGTCCCAAAACCAAACCGAGTTGAAATTGACGTTTTTGACAGCCAAGAGCAGTCCTTGAAATTTACCATCATAGATAAGAAGGCTGTTGAATGCTATCACCTATGACAGAGATCAACTCGTTTGTATCATCGAAATGAATTGGGACATCCAGTTCAGTCTCATTTCATGTTGTGAGAAGACATACTTCGACTGAGCCACGGCTTGTTTTGTTCTGGTCTTGTTCTGAAATTTTTATCCGATTTGAGATTCAATGTTCGTAGGTGAATTCATCTGCATGCTTTTGACAGCCAAGGGCAATCATTGAAATTGGCCATGCGCAGTCCCACTGCATGTGCAGTCCCTCTGACAACTACATATTTTGCCCTCCAGAGCTCGCATTCCCTCCCCGGTTAGAAGTTACATTTCACTAGAAGATGAACAATGCAATGAAAAGTGATCAGTAAAGGTGTCTTGTTTGTCCGTAGAAATTGACACGATGACGTAATTTGGAATCAGTGCTATATACAGTAAGTGAGTTAACCTCTGGCACGTGTGAAGACGCCAGGAAAATGCTTTGTTTGCTACGCAATCAGCCGTACTCTTATCAATGATGGTCAATTTCAAGGATCATTCTTGGCTGTCAAAATTGTAGATTTCAGCTCAAAGTCACGTGCCTAAAAACAAATGTATCCCGTCATGCATTGGGAGTGCGCTTGGTCCATTGGCATGAATACGGCATGTCTGTTTGGTAGAAAACTCCAGTGTAGCCGCATTAATATCACGACCCGCTTAATATCACTTCAGTTTGACAACCAAGCTTCTGTCAGAATCAATTATTATGAACTGCTAAGTATCACTCCTCGCGTATTTTCACGATTTTTGACAGGAAAACCATTGTGGTATTAACGAGGTTGCACTGTACGAGTTCCGTGTATCTGTATATCCGATCAATTGTTTTCAACTGTTTACCAAACTGTATCATATTTTTATTATATATAAACTAGTTAGTCCGAGCTGCTACGCATAGCTTCGTCCATCGTCGTATGCTGCGCATTGTTTCTTAGCTCAGCTATACGACTCCCAAGAGACTGAAATCGATCCCTTTCCAACCATTCAAGTGCAACGGTTTGCAAAGGCAAGCACAAGTAATTCAAAGTGCCCATTCCGCAGCAATAATGTCATAAATCTTTCAGAAAGTATGATTCGACTTCAACACAGCCTTTTCACAAACGGCCTGTTAGATTCTGAATAAATTTGCGTTATTCAACTTTGACCTAGTCTGAGCGCTGGCGCTGTTTTGTTTTTCCCATAGGTAGTCGTAATGGTACTGGCTGATGAGTAGCAGTTGTCTGGTTTTGAGCAGACAAATTTTACACGAAAACACGTTTGTGAATATAGATGAGTACGTTAATTAAAGATCATAATTTTTGCATTTGATTGAGATGTGTTTATGACGTATTTACGGGTCTCTCTTGTGTATTTCAGGGCAGCGTGCTTCATCAGGTTCGGTTCGGTGGCAAATGTTTCCCAAAATGTTATCGCACTGAACAAGGTACGAGTGATCCATTTTCCTGTAAGCGTACTAACGGCCATGCTTTTATTTTTTGAGGCAATCATTTAATGAAATCTTTTTTCATGTTTTTGCAGATTTTCCAGTTGTTGTTACTTCGATTGACGTATCACCTTGGGGACTTGATTCCCTCCTGGTAAGTTCCTCCAGAGGATTAGCTTCGATTGTTTCCCAAAGTACGCCTGTGCTGCGTTTGGAGGGCTACGGATGTGATGTATGGTTTGCGCATGTGCCCAGGTGGTTCGGTCGAAACGTTTGCATCTCCCGGTGGGCGCAAGCCCTTATAATACATGCAGACTTCCGCTGTTTCCGGCTTTAAAAATTTTACGGCAAGAGAAGTATTAAGTCTTCCCTTCGGGTGAAATTAATCTATTTTCTTCTGTGTAATCTCTTCTCGGGTATAGCATTCTCTTTCTGAGAAAAGACTGACATTATTCATAGTTGAACTTTTAAATTAAAAATATATCGTTTTGTTCCCTTTCTGAAAAAAATTTTGATCATTATTATTTAATATATTCCGGCTGTTTATCATTTCGTGGTGAACTGGAGGTCTGTGGAATATACGGGTATATCATTTATGAGAATGTAATAATTATTACTGTAACTACGTGTGTTTATTTTTAGGTTGGCTGCAAAGACGGCTCGCTAAGGCTGCACAAAATGACAGAAGGTAACGAGACAAGTATTGATATTTTCTGATGTTATTCTTAAATTACCTTACTCCAAACGCCATTAATCACTACCATATGGTGATTCCTCTCCTTCGATATTACGAAAATCATCTGTTTTCTACTATGATATGATTTGCGATGAGATGTGAGCTGGTTATAAAACGGCAATCTTGTTGCTTATAGACGTCTACGAATTTGATTTTTATAATATACAACATTCCCTTATAATATGGCTGAAATAATTGGGCTAAGCACTACTCGTAGTTATATACTGGCTGGAAATAATTGTAATAGTATTTATCACAGTGATATACGAAGATGTCATGGGCAATGAGATGGCATTATTGTCACTATGCCCTGTAAATACCAACCTGCGTCACTGAGCAAAGTAGACTGAATCTGCAATATCGTCAGATGGAGTTCTTACAGTATATATAAAGCTCCCAGTTTCATAAGTACGTTGCAATAGACCTTTTTCACGAGCTACCATTATGGGAAAAACCAGTTCATTGTGGGCATGTTGAGTGCCTGAGGCAGCAAAGAAACTGGGCTTCTGACCCATAGTATTAACGAGAATCATATTTTTAAGGCAAGTAGCGCAGCTTGAAGAAATCTGCATCAGTATCAAATCCAACTTTCTCCGTATTCCGAAATCAGAGACATCAACCTGCCCCATAATGCACTTGCTTTTCCAAGATGATAGCTTGTGAAAATGGTCTATTGTCTATTGTCAATGAGTTCCTACGTGTTTTCAGAATTGGACTGTTAATATTGTATTTCATGTGATCCCTTCCAGAGAACCCTTGCCTTGTCTGGTCTCTGTTCAGTTCTGGATCGCCAATCGAGGCTGTGAGTTGGTCACGGAGCAAACCAAACGTCTTCTTCGTTGTGACGGAGGACTGTCTGTTTCATGTGTGGTAAGAAAACATCTGCTATGTCTCTTGATATCTTTGAGCTAATGCACGTAGTTATCAAGGCTGAGAAATATTGCAGAAAATTATTAAATTTTAATGTTGTTCGATATAGTGTCGACAAATCTTCCCATATAAATACACGAATCACATAATAATGGTCCTACAGACAAACCAACAAACAAAATTATTAGTATTAATATTACGAAATTATTATTAAATTACATCATCATCATCATCATCATCATCATCATCATTTATTGTGATACCCAATAAGCCATTGGCTTTTTTTCATGGGGCACAGACATAATAAACAGGGGAAAGTTACATGCTGTATAAGCATGTTAACATGAAATGGATTTAAAATTGACAAGAAGAAGGAAATCATTACAACAAAACAATAGTCCATAGAAAACAATAAGCAGGATACGACGATTGAAGATACAGATATATCGAGGATAAGATAACTTTACAGGGTTAGTTTGCGATAATTTTAAGCCCATAGTTATGATATTTTGACAAAAGAATAATACGGTATAAGAAGAGAAGAACAGACCACTTGGAAATCTCATCAGCCGATTCACTTTTGCAGTGATCTTGTTGATCAGTTTTGATTTCATTGCATCACGTTTACCAAGATAAAGTAATTACGGAAAATCAATGCGGGTAATTGTGATGAGTTAGCCTCGCCTACACAGCCTCTTCTCAATGTACAGCCTCGCTTCTTATTCCCCTGTAAATTAGTGTTATCGAATATTATTTTGATTCCTGAATGACGTCTCACGACCAAAGACACTGTTGCTCTTGCTCTCCGTTAGATTATTCTTCTCGTTCTACATAAAACAAATTCAGATCATAGCAGTACAGTAGTATGTGTTCTTGAGAAATGTCAACTGATTGGTTTTATTAATTGCGGTTTGAATTAAGCTGTGATGGTTGTGCTACATTTGCCTTGTTCTCTTTGCTGTCATATGAATGCCTCATCGTCGTGCTCTGTGTTTTGTCTCTTCAGGAATCTTCTAGAGAAGAAGTACCACCCTGTGTTCTCAGTGGAATTGAAAAAGAGGTACTGTACATATAGCGCACCAATGGCTCTTTAGATATTTGATTTTTATATACTTTCAAATCTATCTTCCGCGATGGCCCAAAAGACAAAGGAAATGTTGTTTCCTAACATAGGTGCTTCCTCAAAACAGTAAATTCTGCATTGTTTATTTGTTATAGCCTTCAGGTGACGCAACTCGAATGTTAATCTTTTAACACAGCCTGATAGTCGCTTGAGACATATGGTCTCTTAAGACAGGTGGTCGCTTAAGACAGGTGATCACTTAAGAACAATCGAACTATGATGAACTGGCAGGACGATAATTATGTAGCTATTAAGACGATAGTGTACTTGATAATCTCGCCATTTGACATTTGTTTACGCTTTATCGTACATTTAATGAAGTGGATTTGCCGGTTAAGTAATAAGGGTTCACGCCTTGGATACGGTATCTTCTATCTGATTGCCTGCCTAATAGACTGTTTGTTTTTTGTGTGTGAAGGGTCGTTTCAATGCTTATCACAAATGATCATTCAGCTAGCGGACAAGGATCACCCGGACACAAGCCATCGATTGTAAGCCATTCTCTTAATGTCTCTTATGATCTACAGTGGAATCTGCCTAATTCGAAGACCTGTAATTCGAATTTTCATCTCTTTCGAACTACGATCTCGGTCCCTTGATCTGGCGCATTTTGTTTTCTGTCTATTGTTCATTGGAAGACAATAATTATTTGTTTTTCTATTATTCCTAATTCGAAGTTCGTATAATTCGAAGGAACTTTTTACGGTCCCTTGACACTTCGAATTAAGCGAATTCCACTGTATTAGACTGATGATCACCTATGGAGTTTATGCTTCGCTTTGTTTATAGAATGAAAAAGCAATGCTGTTTCTTAGTCTTATTTTGAACTATGATGCTGCTGTCCATGATGTTATGTTTATGTTTTCATTCACAAAAAATGTCAACCGAAGAATTCTCACGTAGCAGACTATACAGTATAAACGAATGTATAGTGAAGCCTATCTATAATGGTCACCTTTAGGACCTGAGAAAAATGACCATTATAGACAGGCGGCCTTTTAGTGCAGGTTGATTTCTATAGAAAGTGTCATTTTGGGGTTCTGAAGAGTGGCCTATATACACTTGTGGCTGCTCTATAGAGGTGGCCGCTAATATAGGTTTGACTGTACTGTACGTACTGTGTAGCGTAGCAGCACTTACTGTACGCTGCCTGGATAGTTGGACAAGTGGCGTGAATTAGAATCATTCGACAGTAAACATTTATACGAAACAATTATAACTTAAAAAAATTCCAAACTGACGAGAAACAACTTTAATTGTATTATATTTCGTTGTTGCTACCATGACGACAGTCCAGATGTTTCTTGTCCTGTGAAAAATAAATGGCGGTTTTCTGCAAAGAGCTTGTTCTTCCAGGCTCAAGCTTGTGTGGGTGTGTGTGTGGCTACTTTTGATTTGTTAGTGGCTCGCTTGTGATAGTTTGTTGGCGTTTTTATTATTTGTGTGATTTTCCCTTGTTTCAATTTTGCTGCTGTCTGTCTCGTTTTATTTAGATTTTCGTGCTTGCTGATAACACAATTGAGATCCACCATCTTACGAACAAGCTGACAATCTGCCGTGGCGATGAGCTCGATCGGATGCAAGATTTGCTGCTTCATCTCACTTAGTGGCGTGCAGCTGCCTCTTCATTTCAAATGCAGGCAACTGCAAAGAAACTGAGACGAATGAGCCTGTTGCTGGCTTTAGTGGCTTGGCATTTCTTCGCAACACGCTTTGGCTGCTCGCCCGATACTACGTCGTTTAGCCTTCGTACCAAACATTTATTGTTTCAATTCTCCTTTGAACGGAATTGATCATATCCTTCTTTGGGGAAAGTCAAAAGAAGGGTTTTATTTATTGTAAATTATTATTACCAAAGGAAGATATTTATATCTATCAGCATTCGAAGAAACACGCTTTCAAACCATCCACTTGTCGATATATTTCAGTCGCGTTTTAATGACCGCCCTCTATGGCGTTACAATAGGGACAAAACGCAAGGTTTGCAAAATGCGTAGCAAACTAGAAAATGTGTGCAACATAGCTGTAACGCGCAAGATTTTGCACTGAAAACGCGCAAGATTGACACATTAACGCGCAAGATTTTGCGTAAAAAACGCGCAAGATTTTGCGCATAAAACGTGCAAGATCTTGCGTAAAAAACGCGCAAGATTTTGCGCATAAAACGTGCAAGATCTTGCGTAAAAAACNGCAAAATCTTGCGCGTTTTTTACGCAAGATCTTGCACGTTTTATGCGCAAAATCTTGCGCGTTTTTTACGCAAAATCTTGCGCGTTAATGTATCAATCTTGCGCGTTAATGTGTCAATCTTGCGCGTTTTCAGCGCAAAATCTTGCGCGTTACAGCTATGTTGCACACATTATCTAGTTTGCTACGCATTTTGTAAATTTTGCGTTTTGTCCCTATTATAACGCCATAGCCCTCTGCTCGTTGATGTTTAGTAGAACCATCGATTGTAATCTTACCGATGTGATTGGTCAAGGACAAGTCACGTGATGGCTTTGATTGATAAGGTGCCCGGTCGAGCCGGCCTTCATGGTGGTTGCAACGCTTATTTTGTTCTCAGATGATCTCTCCGTTCCGCTTGATCGCCCAGCCGCGCCACGTAGATTTCACTCATCGCGGCTAGAAACAAGGAGAATACAATCATCCATTCACGGCTTAATGTTGTGATCGTACACATAGACCAAAGGAAGGATTGCCGATCTAAGAAAATTGCGCTGGATTTCTGGCCGTAGGATTGGCTCTTGTTTGTTTCCCTGCAAAGGCGTCTAGCGCGTAAGGTGGAAATCATCGGTTCTTATAGCTGCTGGTTACCCGTCCATTCACGCTCCAATTGGTACTAGCTCGATCTCAATTGCCTGCCGTTTCTCGTCGTTGCCATCGTGTGTTGACCGGAACGATGTTTTGCTGTCTACCTCCATTACTCGGCAAGAGGTAGGAGGGCATATATTGCATAATTTGCAAGTTTTCATTTCACATTCTAGACAATTTTAGCCAGTTGCGCAATTGTTACAGATTTCTAATTACTATAATTAAATTAACTGTTCGTTACACTTTTCCCTCTTTCGATTAATAAGTTGGTCTTGGTTATCTGATCGCAAACTAAAGATTGCTCTTTTTGCATCGATTGACTCGTGTGCGGGGGCACAGATAGCCTGAATTGATCCATTTATGAAATCGTATTAAAGAAATCAGATTAGATAGCCGAAGCATTGAGTTTGTAAGCTCACTGGTGACCCTGGTGCATCGCTAAGGTTGCGTGTTTGCTTTGGATTTTTGTAGTAATCTTGGTCGTCTTTTGGTGGTGAGCAGTGATGTTTTGAATACAGACCAATTGGCCTACCTGCCGCGTTATTCTGAGCATAAAGTCCAAAGCGAGGCATCGATGGCCATTGATGATCCATCGAGTATCTTCTTCGATCCACATGAGAAATCTGGTTTCGTCTACACGGCTGTTGCTAAGTACACCCTTGACTACGACTATTCGTCTCTTGACGAACATGACCAAGAGAGACAGTTGACTTCAACCCCTGCTGCTCCCTCGCCCCAGCCCCTTATTTCATCGACGATAGAAGCAGCCCCTTCACATTCGGCCAACGAACATGTGGATTCATCTGAATACGATGACAGCCTCGATGCTATCGTACTTGGCAAAGACGATGATCAGTCATTCGATAAAAACATCTACGATTATAAATCAGCCAGACCAATCTCACTAGACGACCCCGTGTTCCTTCCAAACGAGATTTCAGAAAGCAGTCGATACTTGGAGAGCGATTATAGTGAATTGCTGCTAGGCAACGACCATCTCAGACGTAAGACTTTGAAGGAAACAAATGACAAGAATGACTTCATGTACGATGACAAATTGACAGAGCACATGACACAATTGCACGTGTACAACAGCTGTGGCACTGGATACGAATCCATCGTCAACAGAAGTTCCAATCGCAAGGACAACAACAACTCAGATGCAGACAGCACAAAGACATATCAGGATTCAGGAATCTACGAAGATGAAGTCTTCATGGATCGACTAAAGGGTCACGGAGACAAGGATCGATTGTCCGCACACCTCGAGAAGCGATCGCTTTACGACGATGTTGACGGAGACGACCGACTGCCGACTGCGACACCCGAGCACTTGTCGGCCTTCAAAACGCCGATGAGCTCCCGAAACAACAGCGACGTGTCGGAAGATAGTGAAGAAGAGACGCCGATTAATACAAAGGCTTTCACTCTCGACAACAACAACAATATAACCGTCAAAAATAATTTAATAAACGATGTCGATAGCAGCATTGGGATTGATCTCCTTGACAACCACGACGCTGGAAGCAAGAATGACAGCCAAAACAAAGTCAATATCACAGAGGATGGTAAGCACTTAAATACTGCATATAATTATAACATAGCACCCAGGAATACTTCAAGCTTCTAGATCATGTCAGCCATTTCTCTGCTGCTCATAATCTGATCTATTTCATAATCACATCAACAACTCAGGGGGAAAAAAACTTAACTAGGACTTAAAATGTTAAAAATCTCTCGATTTTTAAAAGTACAGGACATATCAAAATGATTATGACAAAGCATAGAGTGACTAGCAATTCAACGCTCTGGAATTACGTCTTTGAGTCCACAGAACTCTTTGTTACGTAATCATGAAGCCATTTGTTTGTCGTGAGCTGGAGTCAACATTCCCAGCTGAAGAATTGAGCAAACTATACTGCAGCAGTACCCTCTCATTTTCAGGAGAATGAACTCGAGGCTGTAATTGACTGTATCTTGTTATCCGATTATCAAACAACCTCGGTCTCACTCCGCCTCGATCTGCAGACCGCCTCATAATTTATTCATGACATAACTGGTTCTGCGTGTTTTTCCGTCATCTGTCAATCAGCGTCACGCTTCAATGATAAACGCTGTTTCATTTCGAGTCACACAGAACCCCCGGGCGGTAGTAGCCTCACAAGCGAACATGGAGAAAGATAAACTGACCATATCTTATTTCTGCACTCCGGAATTTCTAGAATCATATCTTGGAAATTTCCACATTTCAGAGCGACCACAGAGTGAGTATATGCTTGAAGTTTTTAAACTTTAAAAATAGAATTGCCGATTCATATATTGATCAAGATGGTTAATGTGAGGTATTTACCTTTTAAAAATGGAAAACATTATTAGTTAAAAGCTCACAAGTTCACTCGAAACAAATGTCAGACGCATTATGAAATATATCAAGTAATTATCGATCGAAAATATCTCGAGATTGTGGTAAATGTTCTGCAGAAATGCTGTCTAATATACAGTGCATCAATGTGGTTGATTTACAGGGCATTTAGATCGCTTCTTGAGCAATGAATCTGACATCGAACGACATGAAGCAACGAAACATGGTGAGGCTACTTACTGATTGCATGAAGCTCATCAAGATATGCGCGACTGAGGGCGTATTTACCAACGCCTTCTGTCATCTGCTGGTGCGTAAAAGCGTGCGCACATAATCGAGGCGGGTTCTATTCAATGCTCTTTTCAAAGAGGATACATTTTATATTTTTATATCCTTGGATGGAGATTGCTTTAAATAGTTTGATAAAACTGTAGCTGGTGTCTCGTCTGTCGGAGAAAGATCTCAAAATTCGAAGCCAATTCTCTTGATCTTGGCAGGGCACCGTATATTGCATTGTGAACTTGTAAGAACCGATGCCCATAGCTATAATCTATATTCGATCAAATGCTTGGCACTATATTTAGCCTTCGATTTGAGCATCTCGACTGAGCTCAAAATACACAATATGCTCAGACTGACAATTTTGTCAACTTGGTTTATTTAATGTTTTCTGTTAGATCGAGCAAGGATCTCTAAACCTATATTGTCTCGCTCTGGATCAACGAAATATAGTCACGTGCAGGCCAAAGTGCAAACGAGGGTGAGTTACAATGGGGCAGGAGGACCTTCTGATGCTTGGAGTTCTGCATTCTAATCACCTTCTGTTCTAATTTGACGGTCTAGTTCTTTAGCAACATCTTTGCTGTGTACCAGTGAAATAGTATACATTTTTGATGCGACGTTTAAACCGATGTTGATTCCACTACAGTTCTACCTGCGCTACTAGTAGCTATTTTCCTTACGCTACGACCTACCTTGAGAGACCACCTGTCTTACTAAACAGCCATCTTCAATTGAATTCCTTAGAAAAACTCAATGATAAAATCTTCTTGTATTAGCGAGTATCTGTCTTTAGACATCACCTTTCATTGTTCAATTGTGTTTCGCATAAGACAGGTTTGGTTATACAGTAGTCAAACCTGTATTAGTGGCCACCTCTATAGAGCGGCCACCTGTCTATAAAGGCCATTGTTCATTACCCCAAAATGACACATTCTATAGAAATCAACCTGGACAGAAAGGCCACCTGTCTACAAAGGTCATTTTTCTCAGGTCCCAGAGGTGACCGTTATAGACAGGTTTCACTTTACTTCTAATGCTTGACTGTGTTTTGATCGTCGACGTCGTTGTTTTCATTACACAGAGAAGTCTAAGTCTGATCACTTCGCCGTCCAAAAGACGTCGACCACCCACTTTGACACCAAAATATCCACCAAGTGAGTAAGAAATGAACGAAATAATTGAATAATTCTCTGATTTCTGGATCCTGAGCTAGATATGTATCAACGGGGAAATTAACCGTACTTGGCACAGATATATCTTAACTTGTAATCACTATGGCCTCCATGCAGGGCCGGATTAACCATTAGGCACAATAGGCCAATGCCTACAGCCCTGCCAGAGTGATAGGCCCTCCAAACCAAACTTTCGGCTATTGTTTCATTAAACTTAAATTTAACTTCTAGAGTTGTAGTAGGTTTGTTTTCTGGTTTAGTCACCTGATAAGTATAAATAGCAGCGCATCAATCTATCGTAGTAGGCCTATATATAGTTGTAGGACACCTACGACCGTAATATATTATATTATTACACTTGCCGGATTAGAAAATAAAAAGTTTGATTGGGAAGAACACCCAAACCCCCTTTTAGAATGCCTTTAGCGACAATAATATGCCTTTGGGCCATTTGGCCTACGGTTCACTTTCTTCTAATCCGACCCTGCCTCCATGCATTTCATTCAGATTATAAGACTATTCTATAGTAATCATATTTTAATACAATCAATTTTATTACTACTGTCTCTATTTTACGAACAGCTGACTGTGTCCGGAGCTGGAAAGGTTTTCAATTTTATTGTTATATATATATTATATATCGCACTTCAGTTTGTTTTTAGTCTCGTATTCCTGTAAAACGTATCACCATTGTTAACTGTTATTGACACAGTTGGAAACGAGACAAATATAAATGATGATGATGATGATGATGACTTAGGTCTTCTTGAAGTACACATTGTCAACATCCAAATAGTTTTTCATGAATTTCTGTTGCTGATGTCCTTTCTCCTTTCTGCCTTTCTCCTTTCTGCCTTCTCTTCGATGTATTCTATGCGAGTTTTCTCAATTTAGTGGCTTTCGGTCGACCAGCTTACGAACCGCAACCAACCAACTTCCGTTCACGTGCTAGAGCCAAAGTAAGATCAATGGACAATATCCAGCATACACCTGGAGGAGGAAACACCAAGGTCAGTTGGCCAAGAATATTTAACTAGCATGAAACGAATATAACTCAATCAATCAATCAATCAATCAATCAATCAATCAATCAATCAATCAATCAATCAATCAATCAATCTGCAAATAACCGCTACCATATACTCTGCTGTTGTAACATACCTTCCTATCTTAGATTTGCGAAAGATAGAGAAGGAAACATCTCACTGATTTAA
>OFHS01000133.1:0-18752 GCA_900245855.1 Calvadosia cruxmelitensis | reverse complement strand
ATCAATCAATCAATCAATCAATCAGCCAACATAATGGCAATAATCTCACAACTTAATGTTTCATATTTTACATCGGCAAACTGTCACTTGTATTCAGAATGATGATCCAACCAAACTACCGATGGGTGATTTTACGCAGATATTTCGTCAAAAGCTCAAGTTCCGCGACAACGCTGAGCCTCGTACCGATACACATGGTCTCGAGATGTACAGTCATTTACCGGCCGAGTTTCAAGAGATAGCTCGTCGCTTAGCAACACAGAACTATCAACTGAAGGAAAGTGATCGCCAGTTGTCGCGTGGAAGAAGCCGCACTTCAAGCACATCGACGCTTGCCTCCAGCAGGGCTTCCAGTCGTAGTCCGTCGCGGGGTCGAAGGTCAATGTCGAGCACTCCCCGACGAATTACACCGACGACGTCCTTGAATTCGTTGCATCAAGCAGGAAGCAGACAGATCGATTTCAACGAGGCTCCAAAACCTCACGACTGCTTGAGCCGCTCGTCGAGTATTCGATCTGTTCCGTCCACACCATCACTGAGCAGAAACCATCCAGCGACATCGTTTACACTGTACGACAAACGCAGTCGGTCTCGCCCCAACTCACCATCTTGGTCTCGAACGGCCTCGCCAGCTCACTCAAGATCTCAAAGTCCAGCTCGCCACTCAGGCTCTCGGTCTTCAAGTCCTAGCTCCTCAAGAGCCCACACGAGGTCGCGATCGAGTCCTGCTACACTCCGACACAACAAAACTTCAAGCCGACAGTGCCCGACTCCAAGTCTGTCTTACCAGCGAAAGCCCTTCACCACAACGTCTCCTAGACCAAGTAAGTCTTACTCATAATATATTTGTTGCTCGCTATATGTCAATCTCCAGAATACACCTTTGGAGAACTGGCCACTGCACCCATTTCCGTTTGCTACCTCTTCATCAAGGAAACTGACTTTGCAGCAGATGTCCCAGCTCTGTCAAATAAACGGCTATATATTTGTTGTCGAATGCTCTGCATTGATTATTTGTTGTTTTTCCCCTAGGAGGCCAGTCTCTCTTCCAGTACGTGCCAGCAGTCAGCTAATGCAAGAACAACAGCAGATGAAAAGCCAGCATCAACGCCACAAAACAACATGTCCCATGTGTCCAATCAATGGTGGCAATATTTTAAATACCTCTAATCAAACTAGCATCCTACTTAGTATATACATGTATTGTATTACGCTGAAAGATAATTTAATTGTTTAAAGAATATTAGGAGAACCTACATCATTATGTGTGGTTATTTGGTCAACTTCTGTCATCGCTCCATCAGAAGTTTGAAAGGTTGTGAGCTCCGTATCATCGCACTGACAGAAGATCAGCTCAAACGTCTGACCTCGTGAAGTTTATGGTAGAGAATGCTGATCGTCAAACCAAATTCATCGCAATTCATTAAATATGTGTTTACTGTTTAGCAGTCTTTTCTATTTAAATGACAGTAGAAAAAATTGTAGTGGCTGATGAGTGGTCGTAGTGCGAACGTTATGTCGTCATTGCATTTTCATGTGATTGTAAGAAGGTATAGCCGTTTCATCTCGTAATTGTCCTCTTCTCCGTCTGTACCTTATCTTATCAACAACTCCTTTCTTTCTTGCATTCTACAACGTGTCTTATGGCATATGATCTCTGGAACCAATGTCCATTACTCCTCGGAACTCTGTCATCTCTCATTGTGTGGACAAGCAACTGATCGCCTCTATTTTATCTATCATCCTTAAGACATGTCTCTTCGTTTTCTACAATATTTTTAATATAGTATAAGCTGCTTACTTTTGACTGAAAGAACTTGGCAAGGATATGTGATCGTTCACGCAGCATTCCATCATGAAGCAGCCATTCAAAACCTACAATGAAACAACAACGCAACAATGAATAAACAATTAGTGATTTATTATAGCAATGCGTAATCAGTATACTGTAATTATAATATACTATGGTGGTCTCATCATAAACATATTTTGGGGCTTAAGAACACAAATTGCATTCACCGACGGACGGAGCCTTACTGAGGAACATTGCAAAATGCAGACATGGCATAAAGTACATTCTTGAAGGAGATACCAAGCACTGGACGGAGCCAAGAAGTTGCTTTTTATAATAGATAGATAATTTCGACGTTTATGTATACAGAATAATCAACAAACAAGCAATCATATCATATTTGTAAATTATACTACTGTATGAGCTTATTAATGTTTATTTTATTTTTGTATACATCGTTTATTTTTTGTCTGAAATATACTCCTATCTACGCAGCCGTAAAACGTGTGTTGTCTACTGAATGCAAGAATCGGATGGAGCTTCATTCCAGTTGGGACTAGAAATAGGTCCCAGGCCTCCAGCCATGTTGAATCGCTTCGCTTATTCGTCTCACACGAGAGATCTTTGTTAGCCAGTGAGTCGCAGTAAATTACGTAGTACTTAGTTTTAAAATGTCTTCCACATTTATTTGACAGACAATTAAAATGTACAGCATGCCTCTGTTCTTCTGTTAACAACCCTAATCATATCGCTTACTAAAAGAAGCAAAGAGAGAACAAACCAACAAGTGTAGATTCGTTCTGAGCAGCGACAAGCTAGATACGCGTTCAACCTCAAAGTAATTCTTTGTTGCAGAAATCTGCTTTATTCTATGCATAGCAAGCGTATCCACCCAATGTTTTCGTTGTCTGGACCTTAAACTTGCACGTACGTTCACTTATAACGAGAATCCAAATTCAATCAAATGACCAAAGAGCTGTTTCATGTTCTAGAAACACCCCCTGGAAATACTTTATAAGCACTCCTCGCGGTTTTATGACCGGCGTTGTGCGTGTGCCGGGTTCGATTTCTCATCGCAACGTTTTTATGCTTCCAGAATTCCATTGATGAGCATTCATGCAAAAAATCACAACAATGCAAGCGACGACAAAATCTAAGCAGTGATGCACATCCAAAACAAAGCGAACAAGAAAAGTGTTCCCTTCTGCACGATTCAAGGCAAAAGAATGGCAAAAGTGTTGTCTGTATGGCGACCAGAAATATGAGAGGATGAAAAGCCAAGGAAAATAAAATATTCAAGCATTCCTTTTCTCCTGACATGATTTATTCCCACTTGTAACATCAACAAAACATCATCTGGTGAAAATGAAAGACGATTCAAAGGACAACGATTCCGACTCCACCGACTCCGTGGTGGACGACTGGGAGAGATATCGTCGCCGTTATTACATTGCTACAGCAGCCTTAAGAATGTTTGCATCGGGGGCAGAGTTCTCGATTATATCCCCTTCTGTGTGGTTTTACCTGAAACAGTTTCACGCTAAACACTCATTCCTGGGATTAGTTCAAGCAAGCTTCCAGTTTTCAAGCATCTTATCTGCAGTTGCAGTGGGAAGGATATACGACAAGACCCGTCGCACAAAGATCTTGGCTCTGGCTACCAATTTTGGTGAACTCATCGGAAACATTGTTTATTCTCTTGGTTATTCTAAATATGTCTTGTTAATTGGTCGACTAATTTGTGGCCTGGGAGAAGGCTTTTTACCAGTCGTGTATGCTGAAGTAGGGAGTGTTATACCCTCTAAAGAACGGATAAAAGCTATTTCTTTTATGGAAGGAGGGCGGGCTCTTGGTGCCATGATTGGTCCAGTGTTAAATTTTGCTTTCATGAAAGTCAACTTCTCAATTGGCACGTGGCATATTACGTACGGCTCTGCTGCTGGTCTGGTGATGGCAATATTCTGGACAATGGTGCAGATTTTGACTGCTATTTTTATCTACGATATGTATAGAGAAAAGAAGCTTCAAAAGGAAAAGAACGATGAGAGCCGAGATTTTCTTTTGCGTGCAACGGATGAAGAAGCAGTAGAAGACAGTGATGACGATCAACAGAAAAGATCATCTGATATTAAGGAATCAGTGAAGGAGCTGTTGGCTTTGGACATATTCGCTGTTATGATGGTTGACTTCCTGTTTTGGATGGGTCAGGGTGTAAGCTCGGCTCTTGTTCCTCTCATATTAGTCGATGACCTGGGCTGGGGCACAGCCGCCGTGGCAGGGTACTACTTGGGCGTATGCCTGCTAATGATGATTTCTTTGGTGCTTGTGCAATACCTTCCACCGATTAATGGCGCAATGTCCTTGGTCATGTGCTGTTGCATGCAAGCCTTGATCGAAAGCACACGGGTCGTTTATCAATACGAAAGACCAAACAAAAAGGGAATGTTGATTGTGATATTAGCATCCAGTGTAGTCTTTGCGCTCTGTGCTGGTCCGTCGATCGTTTTCGGTCGGACGCTCCTCACCAAACTAGTCACAGTGAAGTCTCAAGGATTAGTCCAAGGAGTCTACACCGTTTGGGTAGCTATAGCTCTGACTATAGGTCCCTTGCTTGGGAGCGTTGTTCTTTATCATTTGGACATATGGGGCTACGCGGCTAGTGTTGGATATGTACTCGCTGCCATTCTGCTGAGGTATTGCAAGGGGAGAATTGATGCCAAAGTCGAGGCGTTAGAGAAATCGGAATTGGATGGAAAAGAACAGACGGAGGAAGTAAAATAAAGCATCGTTCATATTCAATTGCTAGTAATATTATACTTTGTATCTGTTGATGCAATGCATTCGTAGTAGATTTAATCTACCTTGGAAATAATTCCAACTAATTTCTGTATGTTAAACGGTCATTTTACATGTGTGACATAATTGAACTTGTTAATTTATAGAAGAAAACATTTGTACTTGGAGACACAAATACATTTGTTATTGCGCTTATAGAGCATCATACTGCATATTGAAAGGTCATTTAGCAGTCATCTGATTGTTTAAGAAGAAAGAAAATCATTTGACCTGCTTTAACAGCCACCTGTCGAAAGCGACCACGGAAACCGTGGCTTGCAATAGTACTGTCCTTCCTCCGCTTAATTTTACCGAACCATCTTTATTAGTTTCAGCAAGAGCTTCGTATTGACATAATCAATAGATGCTGATCAATATGGATTTTTGCTGATCCGATCCAATCACATGTCGATTCGACTTCGTCCTATCTGATATGAAATGCACAACTCCAATACACGCCCAATAGCGCAGATTATGGAGGTAACTTTTTGTAACAATTATTGCTGGTGTTGCTCTGTTTTCTGACCGAACTCTGATACAGCGTAACCCCGTTCATATCCCCTTGGTTAATATCATGACTCGTTTAATGTCCGACAAGTGACTTCAATTTAACAGCCAAGCTTCTGTCAGAATTAACTAGTTTAACCTCCTTAGTATCACTACTCGCTTATTATCACAATTTTTGACCGGAAAACCACAGTGATATTAACGAGGTTGCATTGCAGCAATATTTCATTCAGAAATAATTCCAGAAATTGCAGTGATGCAGTAAAATTGTCCTTTTAATTAAGCATTAGTATGGCTATGCTCAATTGCTAATGGAAAAACTCGTTGAGGTTGAAAATACCTGGCATTTGCAAACTCACTTCCTCCCAGCATCAATTTGTACACAGAGTTGAACCATGGTAGAACGCCCTTCCCGAACATTTTGTGACAGAAAAGTCATTGTATAAATTTAGACGGCTATTGAAGAACACAGATCTTTCTACCAATTGCCTTGTATATAGATAAAATGCCGCTAGCTGGCTTCAGCGCTGTCAAATAAGTGACTGTACTTGTAGTTAGTACTACAAGTACAGTCACTTATTTGACAGCGCTGAAGCCAGCTAACTACAAGTACAGCTAACTACAAGCCAGCTAACTACAAGTACAGTCACTTATTTGACAGCGCTGAAGCCAGCTAGCGGCATTTTATCTATATACAAGGCAATTGGTAGAAGGCTTTACGTA
Source organism: Calvadosia cruxmelitensis (assembly GCA_900245855.1). Classification (NCBI taxonomy): domain Eukaryota; kingdom Metazoa; phylum Cnidaria; class Staurozoa; order Stauromedusae; family Kishinouyeidae; genus Calvadosia; species Calvadosia cruxmelitensis. Next base: position 12,895 of record OFHS01000133.1, on the reverse strand, counting down.
AGTGGAAATGCAAATTTCCCTGAAATTGCCTGTTCTTAGAACAAATAAACATACATACATAAATACATGGATACTTCTTTATAATTTTAGCATGCAGGTACAATACATGACGCATGCGTCAATTTATGAGTTAATCTGCTTTGTGATACAGTCAAACCTGTATTAGCGGCCACCTCTATAGAGCAGCCACCTGTGTATAAAGGCCACTCTTTAAAACCAAAAATGATACTTTCTATAGAAATCAACCTGGACAGAAAGGCCACCTGCATACAAAGATCATTTTCCTTAGTCCCAAAGATGACTATTAAAGACAGCTAGGTTTCACTGCAACAGCTACGTGTTATGTTGCATATCCAATAACGTTTTGATCACGGAAACGAGAATACAATGTTTACAGCAACGAGGCACATTAAAATACAGTACAGCAAATAATAGAAACATAATTAGAGCAGTATTCGTTAACGATTTATTTAGATGTCAATAATTATGTCTTGCGTATATTGTAATTTACCTGAATTATTTATCTTATGAAATTTGCTTGTGTTGGCGAGTGCAGATTTTATTGTCAATCTAGTGCTTTCGACAGTTGAATATCTTTCTCGGCGAGTCCTTCAACGTAGTCCATTCTCGAATCGATGCGCTTTTTATAGATGATAAGAAGAACAGCTGCGCATAAGTACGCCACGATTGCCGCTGACCCCCAGATGTTCAAGTGATACAGAACAATGCTACCCAAAAAAATGCCAATCATTAAAGCCACAGCGACCCAAATGGTATACACGCTTTGTGCTAACCCTTGGGACTTGACAGTGACCAATTTAGTAATAAGGGTCCTACCAATTACAATACTGGTCGCTGCAGCTAATGGATAAACGACGCTTGCTGACAAGAACACGATCACCATGTGTTGTTTGTTTGGACGTTCGTATTGGTAAATGATCCGTAATCCTTCCATTAATGATTGTACAATACAGCAGGCAATTAACACTGCCACGTTGTTCATTGTTTGTAAGCATTGTGTCGCAAGGAGACCAGTAGTGAGAAGAAAAGCAGTGCCAGCATAGTACCCCGCCACAGGCCCCGTCGTCCATTTGAGATCTTCAATCAACATAAGGGGACCAAGGGAAGAACAGGCCCCAAGTCCAATCCAAAAGAGAAAATCAGCAAACATGACAACAAACACCTCTAACTTCAGTAGCTCCTTGATCGATTCATTGAGTGTGGATGATTCCATCTGTTGTTCTTCATTTTCGGGCACTCCTTCATCCATTACAGGCAGCAGACTAACGTGGCTTTCGTCTTTAACATCTCGTTGGAGCTTTCTTTCTCTGTACATGTCGTATATGAAAAAATAAGTCAAAACCTGCACCATTATCCAAAACATTGCCATAACCAGACCGGCAGCTGAACCATATGTAATTTTCCAAGCGCCAATCGACAAGTTGACTTTCATAAAAGCAAAATTAAACAATGGACCTACGACTGAGCCAAGGGCGCGGCCTCCTTCTAAAAACGAAATCGCTTTCAATCGTTCTTGAGATGGAATTACACTCCCAACTTCGCCGTAAACAACTGGCTGAAAGCTCTCTCCCAAACCACAAATAAATCGACCAAACAGAAGAAGATATTGAGAAAATCCCAAGGAATAAACAATATTGCCAATTATCTCAGCAAAATTTGAAGCTAATGCTAGTAATTTAGTGCGACGTGTCTTATCATAAATCCGTCCAACTAAAAGTGCAGATATGATGCTTGAAAATTGGAAGCTTGCTAGAACGAGGCCCAAGAAAGAGTGCTTTACATGAAACCGCTTCAAATAAAACCAAACAGATGGAGTGATTATCGAGTACTCTGTCCCAGAAGCGAACATTCGCAAAGTAGCAGTGGCAATGTAATAACGGCGGCGATATTTCTCCCAATCATCGACATTCCTTGCTATTCTCTTTGTCTCCATTTTCGTAAATTTGCTGTTGAATTAGTGGAGAGAAACACATCTAGTAGTTATTCGAACGTTAATGTCGATCGCTTGTAAATGTTGTGGAATTTCACAACTCCTTGCGGGCGGCTTCCTTTTCAAACGAAAGGAAAATGCCAAGAACTTCTTCCTGCTCCTTGACCTCTATTGTTCTTTTGAAAAATCTCGAGTACGATCTGGGGCTCTGGGATCTGTGCTCTGGGCCACGTTGAAATGGCAACTCTTTGTAGTCCTGCCACGCTTATTGCATCAGTGACGCCACTAATCCATAATTGTGTTTAGTCAGAAGTCTTCTGCAAAACAAAACTCTACGTTGACTTTCCTTCTGAATCCGAATCTACGTTTAAAACGATTGTGTACATCGGCTTTTACGGGCCCTTTCATCATCAGCTATAGAAATGGACATTAATTTGAACAATCACAGGAAGCATGGAGTTGCATTGAATAGCTTTGCATCCAATTGTCCCTTCTTATTGTCTTGTTTTCTACGTTTGGAACGATTGGAAAGTGATTTGAAATTTAAACAAGACATATCTAAGTGAGAAATCTTAGATTGAAATTATTTTGATTGTGAAGTACAGCGTACTGTAAGTACTTTGCTCACGCAATAATATCCAAGATGCCACGATAATTTCAGCTTGTTCTGAGTCTATTTCAGTACAGCTATTGTAGAGGACGAAAAGAAGAGAGATGGAGGCTTTCGCATTTCACATATAATATATTTGATAGACAAGTTGCTGGTCCCACGACAGGGAGAGATGGCAGAGTTCCAAGGAGTACATACGGTCGTTGATGCCAGAGCTCTATGTCATGAGACACAGCGCAGATAAGAGGACAGACAGAGCTGTTAACACGACGAAGTACAGACGGCAAAGAGGATGATTACAGGATGACACAGCTACATATTCTTACAATCACGTGACTACACAATGACGACATCAAGTTCTCACTAACCATGCGTCAGCCATTGCACTATATATGTCCGGGTAACTACTTACTCAATCTAAATTGTGATACTTCATTGACTGTTAACGACAAATCGAGGTTGAATGGAAGCGAGGCTACTCCTCGCAATTATTCGTATTGGATCCGATCATCAGATTGTTCTCGTAAGTCTCCGCGTGTGGGGCAGAAATATCAAATTTACTGAAATTAAGTTGTTGCTGCGTTCGTCGGAGTTTTGTTGTGAAGTTTACTTATTTAATACAGTACGTGCGGTGGTGCTATTTTTCTTGCAATAGAAATTACTATGCAGAAGCGATGGAAATACGCACTCGATTCAGAGCTTTCATGTTGATTTGACGATCAGAAGAGTTTGCATGGATTGGAAATAGCAAGGATGAAAATAATATACAGTAATGTGGAGCGAGAATTCCTTGATACCGAATACTGCTTGGAAAAAGCAAAATCAAATTTACCAGTTTGATCTTAATGATAGATAGTGTTAGATATAAACAAAGTCAAATGCATTACTTAATTGAATAAACTCACTGCTTGCTGTTGCTCTTGTAATGCCCAGTTTGTCCAAGAGGGAATTCTACACGGCAACCCTGAAGGATAGATTTCTTCTTAGATGAGATCCATTTCATCCAGGGTCGGATCATGTTCGGTTTGTTGACATTCTCCATAGCCTCGTGATATCACGTGTAAAAGAAAGAGGCCATCATGCAAAATCGCAGGCTAGTTCTTTCATGTATCCATTTACGAGGCATCGTTACTAAGAAAACGTGCACTATCGTGTTCGATACTCGCTTTACTGGCGCTTCTTCTCGCCGCAGGCTGAAAATGTCGAATGTGCTCAGACAGAGTGGTAGTTTTACTTCCCACTTCAACGTTATGCATTGCTGATTTAGAAGTGTTTTCACAACAACGAGTTCTTTTATCGAGAGGCATGGCTGAGCGCACATATCAGACAGACAAAAGAGCGTCGGATGAATGACTTCACGTGGGTAACCCACGATCGTGGCCCAAGGACTACTGAGGATAGATGAAGGACTCCGGTACTTGACTTTATCAAAATACATGAGGAGAAAAATCCAAGATTAATATCGTTTAGGCTCTGCACACAGTTTCAAAGTGACTAAATACGGTGTGCACACCGGGGTATTAGATTCCAAAATAGTGTAGGTCTTACATATACTGTAGGCATAATAGGCCAGCATTAGCAGACGAGGATCGCAATATGCAAAGCATTTAAAATCAAATAGAGACGTAAAATGCAAACAATGCGGCGGGCAATGAACAGAAAATTTAAAATCTGACGTAATGATAATAACACCAAGATATAATGTATATGCTACTGCGTGAATACCACGTGATGAATGTGTATTGTGCAAGTTAGTACCCCCGAGTCAATAATTAATCCAAATTACTGCGGGACAGCAGCGAACACACATGCTTGCCTTGTCCGTTGATTTTTCATGGCACTGCTTGTTACCTCGTACATCTTATATCATTCATATATTCTGGATATAGTTCAGGAAATTGAATTGGCGAATAAGCGAACAGCATGCGACGAGAAACAGAGACCGCTATGAGCACTGGCTCAACAGTATTGTCAGCCAACCCAGGAGCACAAAGACTGCTCTGATCGGCAATATCCCAGAATATGCTGATAGTCGCTGGGGCCTTAATCATGGACCGGGACTAAAGTGTAGTCCGAGACTAAAGATCTGGTCTGGACTAAATTGCTAAGATCTGTATATGGGACTTGAGATCTAGTCCTGGACTACGCTTTAGTCCAGGTCCAAGAATAAGGCCCCTAGCTGGAGGGCTAGTTCAACGTAAATCGCATTACAGGCAAGGAGAGACCAGAGAGCTCCTTCGCTTTCATTGGCTTCCCGCATCAGGAACAAGGCTGTGACGATATGAAGATACGAACACGCGAGGAGCATTTCCCTTGTAGCGGGATAATATTAAATGAAAAATACATGCCTTGAAGTTCCCCTGATAAAATTTTATTCCAAAAACCTTTGTTAAGCAAATTCATTGATTCGAAGAACTGTACAATTGATCGGATTCGTAGAGGTGCCCGAGAAAGTGGAGCGGAAGTTCTTATTAGCGTTGCAAACGAAATTGTGAACAAGAATGCGATCAACTCCTGGCAAAATCTTCTTTCGTTTTGCAATGTTAGTCTTGCAGTGCGGCTACAGGCATTCTTCTTTTCTCTTTCTGATATTTCCTTTTTCTTTCCTCTTTTCTTCTTTAATAACAGATTGTATTGCACGTATGTTAAATATAATATCGCATACATGGTACTTTATTATTTAAAACAATTAATCGGTTAGATAATATTTATCCAGTGTTTCATGTCCTTTTAAGCGTTTTTATCTATATTGAATTGATAATGAAAACTAAATTGAACAATATAAACTACTCCACGGGGTTAGATAAATCTTTTCAACTTTCTGTTTGTTCTTGAATTGCTGTAACCCTGGCGTCAATGCGTTTCTTGTTATACTTTAATAGAGCAGCAGCAGTAAGGTAGCCAACGATTGCCAATATGCCATAGATATACAGATGGTAGAGAACAACACTGCCGATCATAGGTCCAATCATCATGGCTATAGCCACAACAATCGTGTAGATACCTTGTGTTAATCCCTGCGATTGAACTCCAACGAGTTTCGTCACCAGTGATCTTCCAATGATGCTGCTACCCGCTGCTATTATGGGATAGACAAAACAAGTCGCAATAAAGATCCCTTCCATTGCTTGTATGTTGGGACGTAGAAATTGGTACATCATACGACTGCCTTCAACGAGACATGACCCAAAGCAACATATAGTAAGCATCGTCACATCGTTAAAATGTGGCATTCGCTGAATTGCGATAAACGACCCTGTTAGCATGACACCTAGTATGAGGTAAACGCAAACCACGGTAGAAGGGTTCCAATGGAGATCTTCGACTAACAGCAATGGTGTAAGCGCTGAGTTGGCACCGTAACTCAACCAGAACAGGAAATCAGCAAACATCACTGTAAGGATTTCTCTTGTAAATATTTCTAGCAATCCCTCCTTTAAACTCTTGGAATCCTCTTGCTGACTATTTTCAGAAATCCCTTCACGCAAATCCGCGTCTTCGTCGAGATCAAGTAGCCACCGTTTGTCTTTCTCGTCTTCTTTCAATTTCTTTTCTCTATACATATCGTAGATGAAAATAGCAGTTAAAATCTGCACCATTGTCCAGAATATTGCCATCACCAGACCAGCAGCAGAGCCGTACGTAATATGCCACGTGCCAATTGAGAAGTTGACTTTCATGAAAGCAAAATTTAACACTGGACCAATCACTGCACCAAGAGCCCGCCCTCCTTCAAAGAAAGCAATTGTTCTGAGCCTTTCTTCTGCTGAAACAACACTCCCTACTTCAGCATACACGACTGGTAAGAAGCCTTCTCCAAGGCCACAAATTAGTCGACCAATTAACAAGACATATTTAGAATAACCAAGAGAATAAATAATGTTTCCAATAAGTTCACCAAAATTGGTAGCCAGAGCCAAGATCTTTGTGCGACGGGTGTTGTCGTATATCCTTCCAACTGCAACTGCAGCTAGGATGCTAGAAAACTGGAAACTTCCCATGATAATACCTAGAAATGCATGCGTAGCGTGAAACCGTTTCAAGTAAAACCAAACTGAAGGATTGATTATGCTCGTCTCAGCTCCAGAGGCAAATAACCTCAAAGTGGCTGTAGCGATGTAATAGCGGCGACGATAATTCTCCCACTCTTCTGTCGATTTCTTGTTTTTATCCACATTCTTCATGTTGTTTCTGGATTTAACTTGCTGGTTTTTGATTGACTGTAATGTGTAGTTCTTGTGTTCATTCCAACGAAGAATTCAAGGCGAGAAGTATTTAAGATTGGAGCTAATACGCACGTTCAAATATTGAGGATTGCATGTTATGAAAACAAGCAGCATCAAACTCTTGGAATTTGTTAGACTTTACAGCACTCCCTTTGCCTTGCTGCTTCATTGCCCAGCACGGTAATCTGCTACTGTTAAAAGAGCGATGATGCACAACAAGACAACAAGACTCCTTTGTTTTTAAGGTTGCTCTTCTTTAGACCATGTCGCCTCATACAACGTCACCATTGAAGACCGTGTTGGTTGTATTGTCTTTGGTTGTGTGTTGCAGACTACAATTATTCAACTATTACTTTGTATTTTGTTATGTATGTAATATGTCTGTGTGTTTGACTATCCAGATGGAACAGAAGATAAAGGGGATTAAGTGATCCTCTTACATACTTTCAATAATGCATCCAGGCAGCAGTATTTACATGACAATGGCGAAGTAATTTCTACTACAATCAGTTATCTTCAAGTCTGATTAAAACTCATGGCACGACTTTGACGTTACGATGGCTCCAGACAGCGAATTCCACCATGAAACAACTTTATTTGGTTATTATTTTTACCTAACTACAGTCAAATCTGTATTAGCGGCCACCTCTATAGAGCAGCCACCTGTGTATAAAGGCCACCCTTCATAGCCCCAAAGTGACACTTTCTTTAGAAATCAACCTGGATGGAAAGGCCATCTGTCTATAAAGGTCATTTCCTCAGTTTCCAATGGTGACCTTTGTAGACAGGTTTCATGTATCGTTAAAGAGTTGGTTTACATATCGAGTTGGTCTTTAGTTTGATAGTTTCAGAGAGTGCCTATGCTCCGACTGTCCAAATTGAAAAGGAATATGTGTCGATGCTCTGAATTCCGGAGCAGAAAATGTGCTGGTCTGGATAAATCAAACTAATATACTGTATATATATAATTATTTATACATATTGTTAGTAGCTTCAGCCTACTTCTTAAGCATGAGTGCATCTTTAATCATTCATTACTGAGTTTCCTTATCCATCTTTATAAGCTTTCATTATGTTTGTGTGTGACCTTAGTTCTGAAGTCCATAAGATACAATGTTAACTTGTTCACATGGAGAGGGCTTCGTATAGGATATATGTTATACGCCCATAGAGAGGCAGACGCTGGATCATCTACAAATTATCCATCATGAACATCTTAACCTCAAAAATAGTTGCTAGCATACGTTGAACTACAGTGGAAAGAAGGTTAAAATTATAAATCATAAAGTTAGCAATATCCTTGGCCATATTTCTGGCCATATCCCTAACTAAATTATAAATCGTGAACTTGGATCCATCCTTGGCCTTATTCCTGACCATTTTTCCTAACTTAGTCCTATTTTTCCATTTCATATTCATGACCATAGTCCTAACTTAGTCCTATTCCTGACCATATTCCTGACCATATTACTAAGTCCTATTCTTGGTCTTATTTCTGACCATATTCCTAACTTAGTCCTATCCTTGGACATATTTATGACCATATTCCTAACTTAGTCAAGAGCCTCGTTATATTCTCCTATTTCTTTCCAACGAAGAATCCATAAGAAGCTACGCCCGTCCAAGTCTTCGTTGGTTGCCTAACATAATCGAACCCCTGATGTGCCAAACATTCTAAATTGAAGTAATAATTGAATTCCGACCGACAGTTGCTTATCTTACTTTGATGTATATTTACATAATTTAATCTAATTTCTTAAAAGTGCCTCGAATGTTGTCCTCGTTTCCTCGATCCTCCATGGAAGACAAAGCTCAAGTTGGTGAAACTTGAATTTTGTCAGCCTTCGATGCTTTTTTGCCAGAACGGCAATCTGTTTCTGTTCAGCGAGCGACGAGGCACAGCCAAAGCATTCTCTTGCTTCTTATTGTATGCATTTATATTTTAATCAGATTTTTTTCTTTTTCTACTGACTTGGGAATGTCGAAAGCAGACGCCGCGACGTTGTCATGAATACAGTTTCTTGCATATCTTGCTTAATTCGTACAACATAAATTATGATAATCAGTCAATGGTAATGCTTCTGACAAGCATTTTATCCGTTGGTATGATTGATTCCGCATTGATATTTTAGTACCAAATTTTCACACAACTTTAGATTTGGGACAGATCCACTGGCCTAAAGTGTTTCTGCATAATTATAATACACCCAATTTTAATCTTATGCGAAGATATACAAGTTTGGTTAGAATTAAACCAAATAGACAAATGTACTTCGCAATCGAATCAGTCTGAGGTATAAGGGTTTTTGCCAAGAAAATAAGCCTGCATGATATTTTGCTGTAGAATATAAACTTCAGTATAATGCCCACTAACGCAAGATGTCAAATTGATCTACTGTAAAGTAGGCCTACAGTAATTACAGTACTGCTACAGTGTAAATTGAAATACTGTAAGTCGTGTACGGTTATGAGGCTGCTGATGCTGCAGATTGGTTGCTCATAGCAACCGTAGCAACCATTCAAACGCTTTCAAAATGGCTGCCGTTATGAGGATGTAAGTGAAAGATGAAGGAAAATCAATAACAGCCCCTGTTCCTTTGATTGGAGCTTAAATCTGAAATACAGTTGCTTGCGTGGATCGGAAGTGTCTTTGAGAATGGGGCACAGAAATTTCAAGCGATTTTTGTCATGCCATCAATACCAGATTGGCCAGCAAGGTAAGCAAAGCAAAGCAAACATTCACTTGTCTCTGCGGAGCATTTTAGTGCATTACCCTATCTATGCGCTCCTGTTGGAGAATGAATCCAACTGTCAAATTGCTGTTGTTGATTCTGTCGTTGTATTTGCCATTTTAGACCAAGCATTAGTCAGAAGGTTTCTTGATGGCACTGCAACTGCTAACAAATCATCAGCTTTCTATGACCAACTGAAGGCAGTCGTCCAACTGAAGAAATCGACAGCTCAGAACTCAGTAACAAGGTTCAAGGCGATTAGTAAAGCTACTGAAACTTTGAAGCATGAAACAATCTTACAGCAACATCGAAATACGTGGGTACACCATCAAATAAGACTGAAGCGTCTTGCTAATGAACTGATTGAGGAACTTCAGCTGCTGTTGGATCAGAAATGTAGCAATGCAGCTGATGAAGAAATGAACGAATTCTATTTCTCAATTGCTGATACGAGGAATGAGCTAGAACTCTTTCTGCAAGACTTCATGAAAGACACCATACAACCAATTTTAGACTTACGTGAAGATATCCAAGTGTGGTTAAAAGAGAACCAAAAAGACAAATCTACTTCGCAATCGAATCAGTCTGAGGTATGGGAAGTTATCCAGTCTGTGAAACACCAAGAAAGGGAGTTATTTACTGTGCTTGTTGAAGAAGAAGAAGAACTGTTTACCAGCTTAGAGATTGATTTATGCAGTTTAGGATTAGAAAGATCAGAGTTCAAGTTTCCAGTCATAACAACAGGAGTTCCTAGGAATGTTATAGATTGTGAATGCCACGATGCAGAACTCAAGTGTAAATTAATGGACGATTTCTGGATTGTTGATGAAGCCTATGATGCTCAGATCATCTCTCTTGAACAAAGGTATTCTGATATACGACAAAGGTAAGTTTCATCGAAATAGACATCATATTTATCATTTATACAAACTCCAATCATAATAACAAACAAATTATTTTATGAAAATGAAATCCATCCATAATACCTGGAAATGTTGTTATTAAAATCCTACAATGTTTTATTTTTGCTTTTCAGATTTTTTCGACTTTCAATTTTTACTACTGTATATATGCTATAAGACTATAATCAGATGACAGCCGAGACGGCGCCACAGGGTGTACTGGGGGACGCACCCCCCAGTTTCATTTTAGATTGAGTTTTCAATTCCTCCTAATCCGTCAAGAAACTCGCTATAGGGGAGGAATGGTTTGAGGGGTGAAATCAACTGGGTTAAATATTGGTTATGAATTAGTTAAATTATTGATTAGCATAATTATTCTACATTTAACCCTTGTCCTGCTATTGACGTGTATACGCGTTTTTGAAACAATTCAAAAGTAGCAACATATAACCAATCACATAGTTAGTCCCTAGCAATCAACCAATCAGCAATCGATAACGCCGCTTCAAGTCTTCATTCAAACTACTTTTATGAGCAGGACAAGGGTTAAGCTTATTGTGTAGAGTTCACTGTAATGCAACTTTATCTTGGACCTTTTGGACACAGTGACAACACTTTGCGAAGTAGATTTCTTTATCTTGCAGCAACGCTGCTATCAAGAGAACTGAAAAGTAACATAACATCCCAATGTTTATACAAAATGTTATGCAATAAACAGGAACATGTAATGAAACAATGAAACAGGAATAATCGATGAAACAGGAACACAGCCAGACAGGAACACTTGAGCTTGACAAGAGCCACCAACGTAACACGTAAACAATCAACAAACACGTCACAGAATAATTGATTGCATCACCTTGCACAGTGTCTCATATAGTGCTGCATAACAACTTTTAGGGAGCCCTACGACGGCTGGTTTGGAGATGACCACGCCAGATTTCTTCACATCTTGGATCAATATCCATTGGAAGTTATGCAGAGAAGGAAGCATGTTGTTGATAGAGTGCAAAGAGAACTTACGCAAATATCAAAAGATGATGTGGTTTGTAACATTGATGCTGTAATTTGTGTATAATTATTTTGCTTATTCATCTACTGATGATGTCCACAGCAAAACATAGATCTTTAACAACAAGATATTCTTCAAATTGAATGCAATAACGAGAGATTACTGCTGTAAATGTAAATTTAAATGTCACTTCATTTAACGAGGTAGCTCAATTAGCCATTGGCTTGTCTCCCTAGTAGGGAGTCCAACCCGGCACATCTGACCGGCAGCCACACATACTACAGTGTAACCCCGTTAATATCACCTCGGTTAATATCACAGCCCGCTTAATGTCACTTCAGTTTAAGAACCAAACTCTGTCTGAATCAACTAGCTGTACCCGCTTAATATCACGACCCGCTTATTATCACGATTTTTGAATGGAAAATCGTAGTGATATTAACGAGGTTTTACTGTAGCTTCAAGATCACACCGTTGTCGCATTAATATTCTACTTTCTATTGTTTTGTTGAGTATGTTTAATAGGTATTGTATTTACATTTATGTCAAGTCATCCAGTTTTGCTCAGTATGTTACTGTACACAGTAAGATATGGATTGTTGGCCTATATGGAATGATTGTCGCCATCATCATCATCATTATTATTCAAGCCATTGTCAATAATGCTGTTTGATGTAGGAATTCCCTGATGGATCGAATTCAATTTACAAGCTGCGCTAATTTTACGCTACCCAGTATGAAATGTGGAAAATGATTTTGTTATGGCTCAACCGATACCAAAATTACCAGTAGGGGCTATACTAGTATTACTGAGCACAATTTTCTTTTAGTTTCATTTATTGACGTGTACGTTCTTGTGTTGGCTCTAATACAATTCAACATGTTGGTGCATCGACGGTGATGCAAAAGTTTGTCCATATACACATCTGCAATAAGCAAATTTGGTATCTCCAACAGCAGTACTATTAGTTTAGATTAATACCAAGGTATTTTTTACCATTATTTCTTATTCAGCTTAGACATTATGAGTGGTGTCACCGACGGAAGCTTTTCTACACTCAACTACAAGACACAATCAACGCATGGCAGCAGAGCAGGACAGAAGCGCTATCAAATGCTATGAGTCTGATGGCACAGGCAAATGAAACTCACAACAGACACGACGAACGCGTGATTACACAACAGAAACAAAGGAAGCTGTGTGATGATCTCCATGCCAAGGTAACACTTCGAACAGATATAGGAACGACCTTCCTGATAACTTTGTTACTACGGCAACCTTTTCTTGTCTCAAGCATCAATTCATTATGTTTACCGGTAGACAAACTAAATCTAGTAAATATTGCAAATTGCAATATTTTTGGTGTCAATGATACTGAGTTATATCCTACATTTGCCTTTCATGTTATATTAATAAAACACATATCCAATTGATCAATAAATAAATAAATAAATAAATAAA
>OFHS01000132.1:38663-59357 GCA_900245855.1 Calvadosia cruxmelitensis | reverse complement strand
GGAGGGACGCCGAGTATGAATAGTGGTCATATTCACGTAACATTCACCTTCTCGTCTCTTGTTCAGGATATTTGCGCGAAAAATCCCATCCTGTACTAAAGGAATTTGCAGCACAGCCATCAGAATGCATTTCCTTTCGAACTCTTTTTGATTTCAAAGGGAATAAACTGGATTCCTTTTGTTTATATTCAGCTATGGAGATGTCTATCCTGCGTCAACCTGCGGACGAATCCTGGCTGTGTTTTGGATACTGACTGGGACAATCTTGATGTCTCTCTTCACAGCAAGCGTGACGTCCGTCCTGGTCTCCGTCTGCACTACAAATGACAATACGATCAACGGAGCAACAGTAAGTGGCTTTTAGAGATAATTTGCCAAGCGCAGGCCCATCGCAGTCTGAAGTAAATTATTTTGATGAGAGCAAATTCGAGCTGAAATCGAAAACTTTGACAGATAAGAGCTACCCTTGAAATTGACAATCAGAAAAAGAGTTATTGATGGCATTACTTGCATTGACACGAACTACCATGTTTTGCAGCTTCATGGAATAAACTACCCATGGTATGGTATACTTGCTGACTTCGTACGCGAATAAATCATCCGTTGGTAAATGTTTAAATTTTCTATGCCATATGCAAATCTTCGTAGTTTCCAGAGATTCTAGATTCTAGATCTTCACTTTCATCTCATCCGGTCCTGAAAGCATTTGCGAAGCTCTAAACTTGGCCAGTTGTAGATATTGCCGTTATAAAACTTGTTTTCGCAAATTAGCAATGTTATCTTACAGATTGGAACACTAATGAACAGTGCTGAATACAAATTGGCCAGACGACTAAATGCCTACGTCAGAGGTAGGAACTTGCCGTGCCAATTTTTCGCTTGAATTTGCTGAGATCTCACTCCTTGTAGTTTGTCGATGAATGTGGAATGTGTAATGATATAAATCTTTCATGCCGTCATACGCAAATGTGATTGAGTCAATAATGCGTAATTCGTACTTCTAATATTTTGTTATTATTAAGTGTTATTTCTTGTAATTAAACAAAAGAACAAATAATATGCACAACTGACGCATACAAAGTAACATATTATGCAATGATCGGTATGCAAAACAACTAATTATACAAATTTATGCGAGTATGTAGAAATAATTAATGGAGGTAAAAATAACGATGTTATCTTGTTCTAGTATTCAGGTGCCTTATTCATGGAGCGGGACTAAAGCATACAGTAGTCCAGGACTAAAACTCAACTCCCATATACATATTTTGGTAATTTAGTCCCGGACTCAATATTTAGTCCCGGACTTCGCTAGTCCCGGACCACGCTTTAGTCCCAGACTACGCTTTAGTCCCGGACGCTTTAGTCTCGGACTACGCTTTAGTCCTGGACTACGCTTTAGTCTCGGACTACGCTTTAGTCTCAGACTACGCTAGTCCCGGAATACGCTTTAGTCCCGGACTACGCTTTAGTCTCGGACTACGCTTTAGTTATGGACTACGCCTTAGTCCCGGACTACGCTTTAGTCCCGGTCCATGAATAGGGCTCCAGATGATGAGATCAATTTCAGAAACAGATTACTGACTTATTTCTTGTGTTTTTTTAATAGCTTTCCAAGATATTCCCACAATGACGAAGCATTTATCCAACCGAGACCTTGACGGCATATTGATTGACAGTTACGTTGCTGGACATTATCAAGAAGCATTCTACGAATCTAGACTACAAGACGTGCTTAATTTCCCTTCCATATATGGTATGGTTCTGACTCGAAATGGAGTTAATATGTACGCGTGTTTTCAAGAACAGATTAGAAAACATCAAGACACCATTATCAAGATCACATCGAGTGGATTTCGACCTTTGAAGGTAATTTCAAATCGTCTATGATACAATAGACAGTCTCGTATACTATACAGTGCAAGCTCATTAATATCTCTATAGCTTCCAGTAAAAAATCGCGATGATAAGCTGGTGATATTACTGTGTTGCACTGTATAGTCACGATAGTTACATGTAGACCGGACCCAGCAGCCCGTCTGAATTAATTGCGTATTATATGTATTATGGACCATCAAGGCAACTGATACCAGGAGATTAGACGGGTTCGGCAGACAAGCATGGAGAGAGCTACTTGGTATCAGTTGGCATGACCATGTAACTAATGAAGAACTGATGGTAATGATTGGAGGTCGCTGGATTATGAACACGGACAGTGTGCGAAACATGCAATGGAGATCGCTGGGTCATTATGCTCACCATAACAACGCCACTAGTCTGACTGAGTCACCATCTGGTAGCTGTCGGTGACCAGGCAGACCCCGCATGAGATGGCTGGCATCTTTGGCGGGTTGGAGTGGAGCACCCGGCACAGATTGTGTGCAGGCAGCTATGGACCGTCTGTCCGCACTACACACTCCATCACAACACCATTCTATGGTGTTACGCACACATAGAGGTCGCCAACTAAACGGGCCCCTGGCCTATGACGTCATCATCATCATCATCTATGTATTACCTGCATCATTAGAGGAAGAGGGATGACCTTTTTATGTAATTTAATACGTATACGTTGCAATAAAGTTTGGGTAAACTCACAGAAACCGTGAAGCTGTCTGAAAAGCAAATTACACGTCGCACCTGTGCATGCATGCGCAAGTGTCGACACCTTTAGAGTTAATACGGCCCCGAATCTTTCCAATTCTTCAGACTATTCTAGCGTGACATTCAAATTCATAGTTGAGATGACACCATGGTCCATTCAACACTTTGGCTGCCTCTTGTTGCTTTTGGTTCGTTTGCAAAGATTGCCGCCTTCGATTTAAATAGACTGGCATTTGGTCATTCGAAGCAGCTCGTAAGCTCAGCTAAATGGATATCGGTTAAGTAAACAACTGTATCTCTGCCGTATCATTGATTGGAAAGCGTATCCGATCCATATAATCAGAAATTCACTTAATCCGGTTCAAGTATGATTCAAAATACTCTTTAACCGTATTCTTCGTTATCTTATTCAGATACCAAGACACAGTCTACCCGAAGAGAAGTCTTCCACTCTGTTCAACGTACGTTCGCCGGCGTTGAGGGCGTTTCTGCTTGGCGTTGGGAGTATAATCGTTTCCATTTATATAATCGGAATTTTATGGGACGCAACAAAAAGACGACGAAATCACACGCGAAGGAAACCAGGCAAGAATTTTATTGTTATTATGCAATTATGCAAGTATACAAATATGGAATTATGTAAACAAAGGGGGCGAATATAGAATTTAATCGGGATCTTGGATGGTGTGTACAATTTATCTGGTTTCGTAAGCTGAATGTTTTTGCAAGTAGATTTTTCATCCATCTGTCTTAAAATTGTTTTAATAACTTACAGTAGGAGGTGTTAGTTGGAGTTTATAGATTATAGCATACTCTTATGTCTGAACTACACTGTATATATTAGGCGGCATTCACTGTACGTCCTGAAATGTGTTGAAGAACAGAAATTGAGGCCTTCGCATTCCATGTATTTCATTTCATAGACATGTTCCTTGTCTCACGAGAGTTCCTAGCATAATTCCAAATTACGTCATCTTGTCAATTTCTACGGACAAACAAGACGTCTTTGCTTTTAAATTTTTATTACGCTGTTCATCTTTTGGTGAAATTTTGCTTCCAACCGAGGAGGGAATTCGAGCTTTGGAGGGCAAAGGAAGTTTTTTGCCCGTAACGATGACGTAATTTGGAATCAGTGCTATGAGTATATTTGACCGTTGGTGCCAGAGCTTTATGTTGTGAGGCACAGCGTAGAATACAAGGACGGACGGAGTTGTTAACAAGACGAAGTACAGACGGGAAAGAGGATGATTGAAAGATGATACAGCTACATATTCTTACAATCACATGACTACACAGTGATGACATCAAGATCACACCGACCACACGTCAGCCACTGCAAATGCAATGCCTAAAATGCTGCGCGAATATCGACATTACAAGATTTCATTAAGCAATTTAATGCTTTTTTTCACGGAGCAGATACATGGGGATAGTTTCTCCGCTGCCTTCAACTTCTGCGTCGTACCGTTCTTTCCGCCATCATGAAATGTTGTGGTCGCGCACGCGCAAAGCACTATTTTCAACACAGAAATGTATCCGTTGTCATCGTTTAATTTAACAGCAAAGAGTTTGATATGAAATATATAAATTAGTATAGAATTGAAAATCTACAGATAGAGCTGAACAACGTAAGCTTAACAGTGACAATTTCAACAATCCAATGACGACTCCCAAAATGCTAATATCGACATCGCAAGATATCACCAAATTTTAAAACTGATGATGTCATATAAAACGGCATCGTAAGTTATTTAATTTGTTGCAGAGTACTAATGTTTCTTTGACTTTATTCCACAGCACATATGACATCCTCAAATGCGCCAGACATCCATTGGCGTCAGATGCAAGAAAAATTGGCACTTTTGGACTTGCTTGAGGAAGAACTTCTTCTCTTCGAAAGAAGCATTGCAGTACGCCTTGAGAAATCTCTAGAGCAAGTACCAGGAAGTTCGTCGAAATCAGAAACTTTAAGACAGCGACGTTCTCAAACCGAAATTAGAATGAAATCGAATAATCACCATGAATTAAAGATGATTGGTCACACGGTATAGAATTAGGTATCTTTCAATGACGCTAATTAAGGTATTACGCAGTTTAGAGTGAAGAATTAAGTCCCGTAGAGACGCGGACAGTTAGTGATAATGGAATTCGGCAAAGCTGTTGCAACAGTGATGAAATTATAGCCGTTAATTGTATTGAATATTTCTTTATATAATTATATTAAATATCTCAGCTAAAATGAAATGCATAATAGAATCCGACAACGCTGTTGCAACAGTGATGAAATTCTAACCATTGATTATATTGAATATTTCTTTATATAATTATAGTAAATATTTCAGCTATAGCTGAGTTTGATTTATCAAGAGGACGCTCATATACATATCCAAGAAAATAAACATATCAAATTAGTCTCAATTTTCAAACTATACATAATTATTCAGCGCAATATCTATTTTAAATGTCTCGATACCGATATACGATGCTAGGCGTTACGAATACATTACATCCGATTGTAATTACATTCTAAATATTACGATAAAAATTTACTTGATCTGTTCATAAAGAATTAATTGAAAACATTTTTAAATAGTTCTATTTCTCTTGTCTATTTAGTTCTTTCTCTTGTCTATTTAGTTCTGTTCGTGTCCTCGAGATGAGAAGTTGTTAGTAATAAAGATAGTCGTGGTAACTGTCTCTGGGCATCTCTCAATTGCGTCCCACAGAGTAGGGTAAATTAGAAATGGCGCCAGCACAGATCTTTACAATTATTTTGCCAAGAAAGATTAAACTAGCCTTAATATGAAGTTTGATTGGGAATCTACGAGCCACTCGTGAGCACTATGTTGATGAGAAAGCCGTGAGCAGCAAAAATGCTATTTTTATGCGATTCCGTGGTGTTACGGGAAAGGGGATCTAAGCAGCTTCTGCTACCGTCGTGTGCTGCGCATTGTTTCTCAGCTCTGCTATGGCTCCCAAGAGACTGAAATCGATCTTTTCCTATCAATCGAGCGCAGCGGTTTGCCAATGCAAGATCAGGTAATGGAAGGTGCCCATTCCACAATGAAAATTTCATCATTTTCAGATACCATAGCTCGGCTTCAAGGCATCCTTTTAAAAAACGGCTCCGTTACTTTCAGCGCCAGCGTCCGTATGCTGCAAAGTTGCTATACGCAGCTTATATGGCTCCCAAGAGACTGAAATCTATCACTTTCGAACCATTCAAGCACACGGCCGGTTGTCCGCGGCAGGTGCAGCGAATTCGAGTGAGATGCCTATTCCCCTAAAGCGGTAACTTCGTCTAACTCACAGAAAATATAGCTCCGCTTCAAGCCTTCAATTAGACAACCTTTCAAAACGCTCCCTTGCATTCTGATTCAGTTTGCATCATTCAATTATTACCTGACTTGAGCGTTGACCCTCATTGGCAATGGGTATCAGAAGTTTTGCACAACCAAGGCCTTGTTGTTTCCCAGAGTTAATTAGATGGGGATTTGAACAAGCAAACAACCAACCAAGCAAACAAAACGACAGGAACTTGCATAGTACAATGATGGATATTTACCAAACAGCGAAAGGGAGCTTGATTGACATTGAATATAATGTTCCTATGAGCATCTATGTTGTTCCTTAGCAGAATTTACAGCATATAACTTGTCGTGGCACGCCCAGGGGCAATAACCACGACTATCTTTATTACTAACAACTTCTCATCTCGAGGACACGAACAGAACTAAATTACGTTACAGAATACAGCACTTCTAGGCTACGACATAACAACATGACATTACTAACACCAAGGAGATTAACACAAGAGAACTATATACAGGAAGATAATCGGAAACATGACAAGCAATACGTGTGACAACAACAGGAACTACATATCCACCACATAAAGCTTGATATATCTTTGAAAAAATCAAACAAAACAAGTGGAAGAGTATCATCATCATCATCATCATCATCATCATCATCATCATCATCATCATCATCATCATTTATTGTGTATACCCAGTAAGCCACAGGCTTTTTTCATGGGGAACATGCATAATAGTAGTGCGGGAAATCACTACTTTAACATCAGCGTCCAGTAATTGCATATCAGTGCTACTGTAGCATGATAACGAAATTAAAACGAAAACGAGGTTGATAATTTAAATCCATTTAATGATAATTCAAAGCATAACAGTGTCACGAGAATCATTCGGACATGATATTATGACTGTTTTCTCGTCTTAATTTCGGATGTGAGGACCTGTGCTAATTATGTCGGAATTGTCTCGTTTGTAATTTACGACTCAAACCTAGTTGTCTAAGATGCGATCGTGATACCGGGAGGGTTTTGAATATAATATCATATAGCATAAAGATGAATTCTAGTAGAATATAGTTAAACTGATATGACCTAGCGAGTCTGTGTTTTGTTACAAACTCTGACAACGGTTTTGACATGTAAGATAACGTCTTGGTTCAGAAATTATATTATACAATGTGCTTCTTTCTTCTTTCTTCGATCTCAAATCCTTTCTTTGATATTTCTTTTTTTGTCACTTGTATCAAATGTGCCTGGCTAGAAGCAGATGGCAATTCGATTGCATATAAATGAGCTATAAGAAGCGTTCATCAAGATCTCCACTTGCCTAACTAAGCGAGAATATCGCAAATGACATTACTAAAGCAAGCATCGTAATAGAGCTTTGCAATACGAGTGAGTTTCCTTTGGCTACGTAGCTCGTCCCACCATCTTTGTCAGGTCGTGGACAAAATGGGTTGACATGAATGGCGTGTAAGATGGCTTTGACGTGAGCTGTCTTCCGAAGTGGTAACTGACAAAACACTTTGCTGGCGGGCTCCAGACAATCCAGAAATTTGTCGTATTTTCTAAATAAAACCAACACACTTTTGAAGAATATAGTCGTTTTATTGAAGAAGTGTAACTTCTTATAATTAGAGATAATGATTGACACACTATCAGTTGTAAATTGTTCATAAATGATCTTTCTCCTATCTTTTTGCGGCTCATCATTCATCAAATATGTCAATGTTATTCCATGCAGCAAAGGTAAGATTCCGTTACTTGAACAAAAAGTTGCTGTTTGCACTTGGAGTGTAGTACTTTTCAATGTGTAAAGAACAACTAAAGAGGCAACTAGTTTCCTTACATCCCTCGGGAAAAAACTGCAAGAAGTAAAAGGAGAAAAGAAAGAGTCCCAATAGCTACGGCAGAGAATTTCTCTTGCCATAATAAGAGGGAATTGTGCAAGTGTCCGTGGCACATGCCAAGCTGAGTAATTTGTAAATAATTGTAGATACGTTTCATTGTATTAATTAATTAGTTATTTCACGTAGCATATTCTTTAATTTAGTTCCTTTTAGATATCTTTTACATAATGTCTTTTAAATATTCGGTTTTTGGTTGAATGTTTAAAGAATAAAACTGAAATTCCCCTCTTACTTTTTTTTTAAATCTCCATGCGGGAAACATGCTATTCAATGTTTTATCGCATCTTAAATATATTTCTATTTACTCGAAGATGCAACGTTTCCTGATGACAACTCGAACACCTCTGGTGATCGAATCAGTCTGATTATACCCTACCAACTCTTTTGGTCGAAATCTAGCGTTACACTTTGCTGCAAAGAATTTCCTACTGATAAATATGCTCAAAATTTCCAAATTGAAAATACAATAATAATTTACTTAGGCCTTTAAAATGCTTGGAATCAATCTAAAAATAAGATGACAATTTGTTTACAAATCTGCAAAAATTAGTGCTTCCTGCTACTGTAGTCTACAAGTGAAACACCTCGTCCTTTTACACACGCCTCCTGCACGCGTACGATTCTTGCAAATGAGGCAGACTTGAAGATTTTTAATAACGTACATTGCACTTACGAGCATAATTTTGAATCACTTTTGTTTCTTTCAAATTCAGCGACAAATTGTGATCGACAGTAGAAGTAAACACCGGAAGCTGAATCATCATTGCATTCTGGGAAAGGTTGGAATGAAGGCAATCCTCCATGGTCACAGTAGAGCTACGCGATAAAATCAATAAAATGTACAGTAAGAACATAGCATGTGCGACGCCTTATGTATCAACCAAGAAGCGAAGTAAGAACAAGCCCATTATATTGAAATGCTCGCAGTTAGCAGCAAGTCCAGTGTATTGAAATACTCTTAATTCGAAGTTCATTTAATCCGAATAAAAACGTAAACTGAGGTTGTTAAATTTCATCGTCTCGTAACGGCCGACACTACTTTGCAGTTTTGAAGAATTCAAGATGAGACTGGACCAGTTCCTTGAATCCATTCCGGATGAGCCTTACATTCCAGAACGGCAAAGAGCTGCCTCTTCGAACAGGCTACAGGACCAAATTGAGCATTTCCGTTATAGCAATCTGTAGTTTAATGTGGCGCGAATGGACATCCTCGTTTGTCATTTCGATTGGAATATTATCCCTATTATTGTCTTAGGAGTTGTACGGTTGAAACTCCGTTTCCTCCTAGTTCCCTCGGAACTAAAGTTGGTATGCATCTGTTATAAGATTTGATTACGTTGCATTCCAAATAACAATACAACAATACAACGGCCCTCAATGCTCTTTCAGGACTCGTTAATCAAATGGTATGGTAATGAACTATTTTTGTAAGTACGTTATGCCTATGGGTTTTTGCAGAGAGTTAATTTCCAGATTAAATTTGCATTTTTTGTTAATAAAAAGATTCAAATTAAAAGTTATTGTGAGCGGAAAAGTTATTATTAATTGACAAAACCTTTTGCCCCTCAAGCATCCAATTATCTCTGCTAATCAATTCTTTACCTTGGTGACATTTTCCAGTTTGAAGTATTTTGGTGTCTGGAAGAAAGTCGTCTGCCCAGCTACGTTGTTATCCGTCGAACTGAAACATCTTCTTGCCTCTCCTTCTGTGCAATTCAGAAACGAGGATAGATATTTGTCCCTAAAACACAACAAATGATAAACTATTATATGTAATTATCCGAATATACTTCTATTTCTATATATCAATCAATTTTAAATTCATAATTGGAATTAGAGAAGTAATTTTTGAATTCTCCTCATACAATCCATTTATAAAGAAAAAAGTTTAACTTGCCGTTCTGTAGAACAGCCAAAATTGGACCCTGTTACAATTGTTTGGTCTTTAATTTTGAAAAGAGTAACTTCAAAAGTAGTTTTAACGAGCTAATTCCTCCAGAAAAATAACTTGGAGAGTTTCTTTTTAGAATGAGTAACTTCTAAAAGTAACCAGCTCCTTTCTATACAAAGCAACAACTTGTAGCTGTAACGAATTGCTGTTAAAAATAATTGACCCAAATCCTGCTTCCACATACCTACAGCTTGCTCCCGTTTCCTGCTGCAAGGACAGATATAAGCTCCGTGAGCAAATGGACTTGATTCGATATGTGAAAATCTCTTGCGAGCATGTATTGACCTCGTGAAAATTGATCAATGCTAGGAGAACTAGTTTTAATGCAAGTCCTGTGAAAATAAAAATACATCGTTCATCAGTGAAGCGCACTGGATTTTTGCTGGAAACGACCTGGAACGTGATTTTGAGCTGAAATTCACAATTTTGACAGCTGAGAACAATGTTTGAAATTGACTACCATAGATAAAAGTACGGATCAGTGCGTTTCGTACAAATCAAGTTCTGGATTTCATACAATGTTGGTAAAACCAACTCGTTTATATACTGCAAGGCATTGTGGGATTTAATCGATTCCATTTTATGTGAAATTTCCTGCAATTGAATATTTCTTCAAGAGATTTTTAACTTGTAAATAGTCAGGTTTTTATTAATTTTTTTATTTCTCAATAGATAAGAAATTAATTATATTGCATTAGACATTTTCAACAGAATTACTTGTGTAAGTTATCTGTTTATCTGCCAGTAAACCATTAGCAAACGATGGACATCTTTCTAAGAACAATTTAATTATTCCTCGGTATCGTGCTTCGTTAGATAACCTCTGTTGCTTTATCACGTATTTATTGTCCAGTTTACATCGAATTCGGTGTCTTTGGTATTTGCTTCGAAAGTTCTGTGCTGTTGACATATTTCCGTGTGATATTATACTGTATATTCTCCGCAAATTTAATACGAAAGGCAAACACGATATATAAATATCACTTTATCACATAAATTATCAACTATCAAATATCACATAGCTTTTGCCGTACAGTTTGCAAATATTTTGCTATATTTATTTTGTCTAAACGACATTTGAAGCAAGACAATGTTGGCGCAGTGACAACATTATCAGGCAGATCGTTCCACCATGGAATCACGCGGGAGCAAAAAGTTCTTGACCCAATCAGTTAGCCGCAGGAAAATTTTCTACTTTTGTTTTCACGTTTTTTGCTGTAAGGTGGGTTGAACTAAATAAGATGCTGCTTTCTGCTTTTCGTTTTGATGATCGGCTAATCTTTGTTCCTATTTGTCTCGTGGGCGCGCTTGCTTTCAAGGCTGTTTCGTAGGGCTGCTAACTTTATCGAAAATTCCTACGGTGGTCGAAAGGTCGGATAGTCTGTTGCTGATTATTGAGGAAAATTGCTTAAATATTATTGGTTGCTGGTTTGAGCTGGCATTGATGTGGAGCAGTTGTTTGGTTTCCTACATAGTTGGTATGTGCTGTTTTTGAGACTTTATGTGACGACCAGGAAATTACCAAGTTTCAGGTTGTATTTGCCATGGTGATTTTGAGTCCATTTTCTAGTTGAAAAGCGTGTTGATGATCTTTTTCATTTTTTTCTGCTTGAAACAGCATAGTAACTAATATCCTCTTGTCCATTTTGTCCTGATTTGTTTTTTTTTCTAAATTGCTAGTCTGTTGTCGCGATCAGGTCACGATATAATGTTTTTACCCGTATTTTTCACTAATTTGATGATCAAACATGAAAAGGTCAAAGAGTTCGCATATCCCGGCGCCGTCGTAGCTTGCCATGGTGACGTCTAGTAAGTTGCTGATGCTTCTTCGCTTCCAGGCAGTGTCATTCTTGCATAAAACTAAAAATGGCTTTCTTGCATGCAAGTTTGTTTCCTTGTCTTGCTTTGAAAAGGTGGAGGAATTTTGGGTGGATTTCATGGACATTTGTAAGCAGGTTTTCATGTTATGGACGGATAGAAGCTTCGATGTAGAATACCACAATGAATGGTGGTTCTCATTTTCCAAGCTTTGCCAATATCTCAAAATTCACAGGGTCTGTGCTTGGAAAACTGTGTAGAAAAAGATTGAAATGCGGAGGAGATAGACCGGCTGTAATAACCGCAAAATAATCAAGAAATCCTGCAAAACCGAACATTCAATTTATAAATCCATACCAGTGAGACATCTAAGCTAAAGATTTACCAACATAATTTTAAAGTGAAGGCTGATGTCAAAGAAAAAATTGAAGTCCAGAAAAGGTTGTCCAATTTTCTAAAGATAGTATCGCCTATTATTGGAAGATTATGCCCTGGAATGACAATTTGTTTTCTCGTTTCACTGAAGTATAACTTTTCTTAAAATTGGATTTTATCTGTGGAAGTACAATGGCAACAATCATACTTGACTTCCGTTTGTAACTTGTGGCTTACAGCGTGTACAAGCACAAATATTGTAGATAGCCTAGCACTTCTAGATTACAGTATTTAGCTTTATAAATATTTCTTGAAATGAGGCATTTTGCTCTTAAAAAGGAACGTTATCATTTCAGTGAAAAGTTTTAGAAAAAGCACTTCCAATCTGTTCTAAAAAGTAATCCTGAACAGTAAGCAGATCAAAATGAAAGTTAAATCTCGATTATTAGCAGAACGGGTTCTCCTCCGCGTATAATCAGCCAGTATTGAATATAGAGCTGAAGCAAGAATGCTAGCAAGCTATCAATTTCTTTGGTCTGGAATAACCTAATACCCTAGATAAGTACAAATATTAAAAGGTCGAACTAATTGTCTAACCTGTCTTAACGACCACCTATCTCAGGCGACCACTTATCTCAAGAGAACATCTCCAATGATAAATTAAGGCCTCGAACAGTACAACATACCTGCATTAGGCGACCGATTTTATTTTCCCTTTAGTGGTCGCTGAAGACAGGTTTTCCTTTTTAAGAGTATCTTACCATTTATCCATAACTGAATTATTCAGCTAGCAAGGATATCGGATGTGATCGCTGTTTAAATTGACATCGTGTTTTTTAATAGTGAGTCATTCTAAGTACATATTTAATTATTTTTAAAATGCTATTTTCTAATTTGTATACCATTGCACTTGAGCGAGTTCCACCTTGAACAAGACGCCATCAGACACTTTGAATATCTGTCGAACAAAAATAACGACTTAATTATGATAATCCATGACGGAATGTATCAGTCATAATTAGTCAGATTGTAAAACAATTACTTGAATTCTATATGAAATACTTCTCACAAAATTCAAATAATTTATTGAAGATAATTTCCTAATTTTTAATCTTCAAAATTTTCTCAGCTTCGTCGAAATTCGCATGGTGTGTTGCGGTCGATTCATTTGGCCCAATAGCAAAACCATGATTCAATAATTTAAAGATTGCATTATTTCTAGAAGCAGCCTTAGGCTCAATCATATCATGAAAATATCTGGCACGCGGATATCTCAATGCTATAGAGTGTGAGTATCGTAATTAAACTTTTAAACAATTTTGTTTATATTTTTAGCATGTATGTATGTATGTATGTATATACCGGCGATTATTTATAGTAGCTACTAACGATTATTAAGTAATACACCGGCTTTTAGCTATCTGGCAGGAGAGGAGCGAAGCTCCCACCGATCATATCATATCGAGTACATCACGCTGAAAGTAGCTTATGTGCTCGATACTGCTGGAGTTGGTCGTTCAGACTGTCGGTCGTTCAGATGTGAGTATCGTAATTAAACTTTTGGATAATTTTCTATATAATTTTAAGCATGTGAGTATCGTAATTAAACTTTTGGATAATTTTCTTTATAATTTTAAGCATGTGAGTATCGTAATTAAACTTTTGGATAATTTTCTTTATAATTTTAAGCATGTGAGTATCGAAATTAAACTTCTGGATAATTTCTTTTATAATTATTGGTATGTGAGTGTCGTAATTAAACTTTTGGATAATTTTCTTTATAATTTGTTTTAATCTGTGATGATGCACTGGTTGACCACGACCCATGCTATATAAGACCAGGCGTGTAGATAGAGAGTCAAAGAGTTGATAATTTATGTGGTTAAAGAGGGCTCTGAGTGCAGTCTCAATGCGTTTTGGGATTTATGCTAGTTGACCTCTGCCACATGGGACGACACCACAATATTTCTTTGTTTAATGTGCAGCCAACTTTTTTATGATGATCGATTGCAAAGATTGTTCTTGTGTGTCAAAACTGTCGGTTTCAGCTCAGAAAGACGTGACTGTAGTAGCTTAAATCCCAAAACACATCAGGACTGCACTTGGCAAAATTTTAGCAGATACAATATAGGGGAGCCAGCTCGTCCGTATGTCCGATATTACAGATTGATGTTGCGAGAGACATTTATAGCGACTGAGTGCGCTTATTGGCGGTCTGAGTGCTGACGTAAATGCTTCATAAGACCGCCAGAAAATAATGCCTTGTTTTTAATTGTACTTGTTTTTCACAGAAGCGATGGTAATTCAAACCACAGGCTGGAGGACATTTTTAATTTGCAAATAGGACTTTTCAAGTAGTAATTCTATGCAATTTTTAGGTTAGCGTTCAGATAATTTTATTGAGTAATTTGTAGATTGTTGTAGACAAGTCTTATCATATAAAGGATCAATTTTCAATCATTATTTTCCAACTTGTTTGAAAAATTAAAGCTGGTAGCAGCCACAGGTCTAAGGAAATCTGGAGAGGAAACAAAATATCAGCTAATTTTGGATAGAGTGTCTTACATTTATATACTGTATCATCAGGAGTGAAAGTTTTCTTTCTATATTTTGAGCGTCTTAAAATGCTTATATATTTCCAGTTCTTAGACAACATTTTTATATTGTTCATTTTTATAAGTGGGCAAATAGACATATCTTGAATAGCTTTATATTCGCATAACAATAAATGGAAAATTGGATAACAAAAGGCGAGACGAACTTTGAGCGCCTTAGCATAAATTCAATTCAATTATATTGGATAAAAATGATTATTACATTATCTGATTATGGCAAAAAATCACTAATTACATATCGAAACAGCTGAGAGTTGGGGCATCGTATAAATGTCAGACCTATTTTGTTTACTTGTAGTTTAAGCTTGATATTTGCTTATATAAATTCATCTTAATATGTCGAAGTTTGACTTTATGTTTCTACTTCTGACGACACAAATGCAGTAGAATTTATTCAAACGAGAGGTGGCTTTTGTGTTCTATCATTTTAGACGTTAAGTTGAAAGAAGCTAGTTCTCGTGATCGATAAGATATTCATCGCTGTTTTTTTCGCGCAATGTTTAGGAACGGTTTCCGTGAATGTTTGTTTGTTTCGACTTTGATTGAACTACTTACTCAATTCTAGGTAAGACTTTAAACTTTTTTCACTGGGCTGAGATAATATTATATAAATACGGCATTAATTTTGATAGAATGAGGAAAATATACTCAGTAGGAAATGACGGATACCCTCCCGGGACGTCGTCAAGGGGATCTGTGAAAGCCTCTTTCACGTGAGCGTAACGAAAATATGTTTTTTTTTGCGATATGGACGATTCACCCACCAATGTGTTTGGAAACAATAATCTCAACCTGTAAGAAGTTTAACCCACGGATTAAACTACTTGGAACAGAAACCTCAACCAGAGTACGCTACTGTATAACTGCCGTCTTCACCAACATTTGTTAGGTTGAGTAAACCTATGGATATTTGTCTGTTAGATTTGTTATTTTGCAACGGCTAATCTATTGAAATTTTGAATAGACCTAATAAGAGCTCAATATAATCTCTTAATTGTTAATGAAGTAGCGAAGTAAATATTCTCTGAGAAACTCTTTTTACTAAAGGAAGTATACTGAGTTATAAATCGGTGGTATCACAAACGTTCTTTGCAGAAAATAATTAAGTTCTTGAGAAGTAATAGACGGACTGCTACACTGCCTCGGAAGAACGTTAAAACAGGGGAACCCAAGAAATCTTGAAAATAAAGCCACTGGGACAGTACTGTTATAAATGGGTCTTTCTAAATTGAAGCCCTGGATCTATTATTCCCAACGGCAGCATACTGTATTTTTGGAGTACATTTTTCATTTGTAAATAGGACTTTTAAATTAGTAATTCTAGATAATTTTTAGGTTCACGTTCAGATAAATTTATTGAGTAATTTGTAGTTAATTGTAGACTTGTTTTATCATATAACATATTAATTTTCAAGCATTGGATAAAAAACATCTTCCGCATCTTCAAAATTGAAAGAAAACCTACTTACTTCTTGTTGTATCGTACTCCCGAACAGCCAAACCCTGATTCAACACAGTGAGATATCTCTAACAGCAGAGTTGTTCCTATGTTCTGCCTTTCTATTAATATTTTATGATCATTCATAGTTTGAAGTGCGCAGTTGGTACAACCTGTTGGCCATCTGGTCATAAAAAAGTCTGCGGGACCTGTCCGAAAATCGTCATCTGTCATGCTGGACGCTTTCGCCATGGAAACGAAGACATCAATCACATGACCAAGGTAGCGAATGATCAGCAGATTTTCTTGTTTTGTGTTCGTGAAATAAATATGAAATTAATTGTTTTCCCGAGTTATTGCGAAGAAAGGAACAGTACATAAGCCGCTTGTGTTTGTGGTGTTGTCAAAAGGTCTATTCGCAATCTTGTCGTTTTAATTTGTTTAGCTCAAAGAACCTTCATCCTCCAAGAAACGGCTTGCTACGACAGTGTTGAAAAGTGACTCCAGATGGAGATCTTTTGGCGCCTAAAACACGAGAGTTCATAAACGTAGGATTTTACCAAATCTCCGCGTGATGGATGATTTCAAATGCTGTCAACAGACCTATAGCAGCTGTTATTCAGTGCATCTCACCTGCCCATTTTGCAAGAAGCGTCACCACACCAGCTCGAAATATTGTTGCGCTCAAAACATATCCATGATTTTGCTTTAAACTATCTATACTTTCAGACTAGCACAGCCAGTAAAAGCTGCTAATATTGAATACCAAGGATTACAAGATTTCTATAGACAGTTCGATCTTTATTTGAGGGATAGATGTCCCAATCTGACGACTGCATGAACGCGAACGGGAAATCTCTTGCATTTAAAAGGTGCAGTATTAAAGTATTCAATTAAACATTGCTTTAAAATGAGTTTATATAACAGAGCCAGTCTTAAAACGCTCAGAAATACATCAAAGACTGTACTTGCTTTCTTTAATAGACTGTCATAATTTAATAGTAAGTTTTAGTAGCAATTATTACAAATATTTCTAGAGAACGTCTATATATTTCTCATTTGTATAGAAATTAATCATACTACATTGGATATTTTTATCCGTATCATTACTTCTGCAAGTTTTTTGTTTATCTGAAAATATATATGATTATTGCTAAAAAAATGGATAATTTAATTATCAACTGTATAATATCATTTATCATATCATCACAACAATCATATATAAAATCTCACCCTGTGGGACTTTGAATTTCACGATATCAGAATTCATCATTTCCATGTCATATCGTATCTCCTTAGCTGTTTAATCCTGTGATAATTTATTGGTATATCAGGTTTAGCCACGAGTCTACAGCTTGTATAAATCCATATAAAATATTGATGAATTTCTACTGATTATTGGTAATAGGCTTGAGCATTGTGCTGATAAAATGTCTCTGCGGTGAATTTGAAACCTCTATATATGCTACCAACAGCCAAGCTGTTTGTTTGATGCAATACTAACTGCTTACAGGTTCGTCAAAGTAAACAAGCGAAACGAAAAGCACGTTTTTTCGCCTGCCTCATCGAAGACAACGCTGTGTAAACAATTTGGTCGTAGAAACGTGCCTGTATTTATCGCGCAAATTTAATTTTGGGAAGGTGATGGCTGTCGCTCTATACTATAGTTAAGAAAAATGTTCATCTATCTGATTAGGTTGTTTTCTCACGGTATTTTCAAATTAGATTCGAGTAACAATCGAAAAAGACTCTTCAAAAATAAAATAAACTAATTACCAACATCGAGAAGATTTATTAGGAAGACATGGGAGAATTCCCATTGTTTTTATTTTTACATAATCTGTGGTTGTTTTCCAACCTTTTCCCCATCTCAGCAGTGCTCTCTGTTTGTAAATCTATTAGGACGCACCTTTGCAATGAGATAAGAGCAGTAAAGGAATTTGACATGGCGTGAGATCAGTTATTACATCTTCTTCAGATAGACTGAACAGCAGCTGCCCAGTAGACACCGTTTTGTTATCGTTGAGCTGACTCACCAAAGCTGCAACTGTTTAAAATGATATTCTTCTATAAACATTCATTATAACTAAATTATAAAATAAGGAATAAAGGCTATAGAAAACACATTGTTAGATACCAAAGACTGAGTAAATATGCTAAAGACAATTATTTCAGGCAAGGTACTATGTACATGTTTGGCTATCCTAATGTTTTGGGCTAGAAAAGAGGTCCAAGTGCCTTCTCTTCCATCTTGTTCAATTGGCTGTCAGTCACATCTCCCGTTTGGCGATAACTCAACTGCTTGCGTGTGATTTTCTGAAGTTGCAATCAATTTTGAACTTTATTCTGAGTTTCTACGAAATACACTACAGTGAAACCTGTCTATAGCGGTCATCTCTGGGACCTAAGAAAATGACCTTTATAGACAGGTGGCCTTTCTGTCCAGGTTGATTTCTATCGAAAGTGTTATTTTGGAGGTTATGAAGAGTGGCCTTTATACACAGGTGACTGCTCTATAGAGGTGGACGCTAATCCAGGCTTGACTGTATATAAAACACATGGTTGATGTAAATGTTACTGCACTTTCTTTCGTTGTACGTATCATACTTTTTCATTTCTGTTTCTAGTAGACGTGTGTTTCTGAATTTGAAAAAAAGGAAATACCGCAGAAGTGTATTTTGAGTTAAATAGTCCTTCTTTCTCTTTCTCTTGTTAAGGCATTCTAATAAATAGTGCACTATTTAATCCTTCAGAAGCGAAATCAAATTGGATAATAAAGTTCTGTTTAAATTAAACTTAAGTGGGATACCGAAAATCCAAATATTATTTTAGCAAACATTTATTCCCATTCAATATTTTTTGACTGAAAGATACATTTTACTTGTAAATAATAGATTAAAACTTAACCTTGATAATTTCCAAGTTTTATATAAATATTACGGTTAAAGAAGAATGCGATGTTTATTCTATATGTTATTGAATTTCGAGTGCGCGACCTCCTGTTCAGTAGTACCTGTCAAAGCAATGCAAGATGGCCGTAGAAGGTTCGAGCTTGCTTTGCTGCACAGCACACCGCAACGCACCGGCCTTTCGCAAGCACACTCACCAGCAACAGTCTCTTGTTATCAGCGACAAGATACCCGTTGCGGTTGCCGCGTTAAAAGCAGGCTGGTCTGAGGTGGAAGTTAGTCAGTAGTATGGCCTACTGACCAAGTTACTAAACTGCTTGCCTTTGAAGTAATAGCTCTTAGAATGTTTCTAGTCATCTGACTCATCTTGGTATAGTTTCTAATGCGGAAGTAGTCGGCATGCAGACAAGCAATGAAAAGTAAGATGAATTTTCGGCAGAAAACGAGTCTATACTTTGACCTCCATCCCCCTTTCTTGAAAAGGATTTTCGGAGGTCGATATCTACGCTTTCGAATGTCGCAATGAAAACTTTCTTCTTTTCTAATCGAAATATTGAATTTAGTGACTTTAGCATAGTATTTATAGCATGACAAAGCTATCGAAGCATTGAATGAGTAGGAAAAACAGCAACTGCTAAGTCAATATCTTTTATTTCGACATCATCTTTCATCCTTCGATACCATTCTCGTTGTTTGCGGCTTCGCTATCACGTGTGTACGGCAAGAGTAGGTCTATGGAGGTTTCTGTATAGCTCACGAAGCAGAGACGTTCAGCAGAAATTTTCTTAGGGTCACTCTGCATGAGAACAAACACACAAATACTGTCATATGCCCTGTAAGAGTCCAACCCCTCTCCCTCTATTTGAATTCCTCGACCTTGAACAAGATGTCGTCGGCAGGAGGGGCTCACAAACATTTCTTACATGGCGGGAAAATGCTGCTGAATACGCCGGAACGAGAAAAAGATATCGCCGCTCGCACAAATTACATTGTGCAGCCGGTTGCTATAGAAAGAATTGAATCCGCAGAAGAGGAATTCATTTATACGCTATAGGAAAGCAACTAATATCCTCCATGGGAGAGAAAAGATCGTCCCAATAATTACATAATTCAGCTTATCAGCGTATGTATTTTTATAATTCCAATTATTCATAAAATGTTTACACTCTATTTTTTAATATTTGTAGTCTTAAAATTCGTTTTATCGTGCATCTGCTTCGTGGAAAAAGCTTTTGTAAGCTTATTAGATCCTAGAATAAATGGTGATGAAGAAACTCAGAGTGTTTATATTTTAAGAATGATTGAGCTATATGAATGCTAACTGTTCTCTCAAGATTTCATCCTGCTGATCAACGGAAGCATACAATTTATCTAGTGAAAGGATCTACAGCTGAAATCGTTAATTAGGGTGTCGTTCTATCGGACGTATATATGGCCAGAGATCATTGTAAACTGCATGCTGCAACAGATAGTTACTTTGTACGATACAAATACAGTGAAACCTGTCTATAATGGTCACCTTTGAGACTTGAGGAAAATGACCTTTATAGACAGGTGGCCTTTTTGTCAAGGTTGATTATATAGAAAGTGTCATTTTGGGGCTACGAAGAGTGGCTTTTATACACAGCTGACTGCTCTATAGAGGTGGCCGCTAATACAGGTTTGATTGTACGACTTCCAATCTAATCTATTTCACGACGGTAGCTTGATAAGTCGATGATTTGTCTTCCCAGAGACTCTCAAAATGGAGATCCAGTAAGC